>CAUYRH010114026.1:0-26555 GCA_963574655.1 Perodicticus potto | reverse complement strand
GTTTACTTGTTAACTCTTCAAAGACGCATGTTATCGGGGCTGAAGCCTGTCAGCAGGTCCATTTCAGAAAACCCAGCTCTGGTCAGGTGTCAGAATTATTGGCTTTGTCTCTTCACTTCATTCAGCTTTTAAAGTCTTCTTCTTGTGCCAAGAAGTTACTAAGATCTGAAATTAGTCAAAGTAACTTCCATTTATTTATAGTTTTTAAAACATTTTTCATGATTCAGTCACCTTCCTGACTGAACTGTCCTTCAATAAAAGGACAAATGACAATGAAAGATCTCAGATCTCAGAGTTGCACAGTTCAGTAAAAAATTAGACATTGGATTTTAAACAAACTCACATATCCTGTCCTCTTCTTTTAAAGATTTTCAGTGATCTATTTCAAATCACACCATCAGAGTTCTCCTCCACAGACTTCAGAACTTTTTCACCCTGAATTTTACTGAGTCACGAGTTGAAGGGACCAGTAAGGATCCAGAGGCCTTTATGACAGCACAACCACCTTTCTGAGAACTTTAGGAAATGTAGCGCAATCTGACAAGTAATACGTGGGTAATTACAAAAGTTCTGAGAGACACAAAAATCAAGAAACGTAAAATCCACTCAAATGGAAACAAATAAAGTCCTCCCAGCAACACCAATAAGCTGAGCAAGTTGAAATTTGACTGTGTCAATCAAAAATGATCAACTAAATTTCTTGGAAGTGAAACAATGGACCGTAGCACAGCCTGTCTCAAAACTTTCATAGTGACTCACATAGGGCCAGATTTGAGAAGATCTGATAAATTAATTCTTGAAGTGCTTCCTGAAAGTCAGGTTTTTTACGGCCTTTGAAAAGCTAGCCTGAGGATTGAGGAGAAAAGCAAAGTTGCATTTCAGCATTATTTGGGCAGTAATTTAATTTTTACTGCAAGCCCCAGCCACAGAAGTAATAAAACATTCCAAAACATTCTTTTGGCTCACCCACTCTTCCTCTTTCTCTTCTCTTTCCCTTAAGAGTGGCATATGTAGTGAGAAGATAGGAGGTTGGCACTCTTGGTAGATAAATGGAGAAGCAGGAGAATTATCCCACAGTCACAGTTAAATAGGCAGTTTTCAGAATGCTGTGGAGTTCCACTAAGTTATCAAAACTAGATTTCTTTGCTTTGTGCACAGGGACACTAGAAATATCAAAACATGAAGATAGTCCAAAAGAGGAAAAACTTGAAAATCACAAATCTCAAGAAAATGCTGAGGTGTCAGATGAAACACGGCTTCAAGTTTTGTCATTTTTGAGGATATTTTTGAAAGGTGTCTAGTATTCCAGGGCATGTGGTTCCCATTATTGGCCCAGCAGGTACACAGGGTCTCCCACTTTGATTGTCCCTGGGTTTTCCAGAACAAAATACTGTCCAAAGAGAGGTGATTTTCCATATAACTCTTGTTCAGAGGGGTCACACTTGCGGTAACTGCAACAGGAGAAAGATCATGATGAGTCACAGCCCAACAGAAGCAAGAAGAGCCCAGCCAGCTCATGGCTTCTTCTCAGCCCAGGTAAATATCCACCCCACACAGGGCTTCTGTGTAACACAGCTTGAAGGGCACCTTCCTATCAAAGTCTAACAGAACAGTGCCTCCAGGAGCTGGGCAGTCCACCCAGTGCACAACTACAGGAGCAACCAATGACCATGTTCCCACATCCTTTCTCTATGCTAGTGTTCCCCTTTTCAGCACTGAGATTATGTACTCAGTATGTCTAGACATACTTTAGCACCTTCCTTTTCCCCAGGCATCTCTCCTTCTGGCTCCTCCACATCTGCCATTTGAACCTGGAGTCATCCTTTATACCATCCTCTTCACTATCCATAGCTTGTCCACAGTTGAAGGGTCCTGAGGTGCTTCCTGCACATCATTTGACCCTGCTTGCTTTTCCTCATTTCCACCTTCACAGCCTTGCTTCCAGAATGCTCAGACTATCATAATAGTGAGTCTTAATTCTCCAACTCACTTTCAATTAACTGTTGAAGTGACACTATATTACTGTGTTAATTGTGCTTTAGTCCTCTCAGTTCTGGGCTCAAAAACCTTCCAGGTTCCCCAGTACCTAAGCAGGGAGGATCACCTTTCTGAGAGCTTTAGGAAATGTAGCAAGGAATACGTGGGTAATTACAAAAGTTCTGAGAGACACAAAAATCAAGAAACGTAAAATCCACTCAAATGGAAACAAATAAAGTCCTCCCAGCAACACCAATAAGCTGAGCAAGTTGAAATGTGGCCTGCAAGAATGTTCATTTTGTGAGGACTTTTGCATATCAGGAAAAGTTTGCACAGGACCTTTGTTTTTCTTATCAGCTTTTATTAGTGTTTGTGTATTTAATATGTAGCTCAAGACGACTCTTATTCTTCCCATGTCCAGAGGAAAAACTAAAGTGTTGGACACCCCTGTCATTCTTTAGGCCCTAAAAAGTAACATTCCGACTCTTCAGCCTGGTTTGCAGGCTGGCTCCACCTGGCCCCAGCTGGCTTTTTGAAACCCATGGCCCTCTGTTCCTTTCCTGCACCTGTGCAGCACTCACTGGATTTCACCTTGCCTTGTACTCTACTGGCTCTGTGAGTCCTCTGTGATTCCTGTGGCATGTCCTTCCTCTAGAACAGAATTCCCATGCAGAATTCCACCTGCCTCAAAGTCCAACTCCCAGGGATGAAGCCTGGGATCACCCAGTCAAGAGTAATTTCTCCCTCCTCAATTCTCTTCACGTCTAGTCCTGCCATGTCAGGGCACAAGTTCATCTGTTCTACAAGACAAAATCCCTGGAGAGTAGGAACTGTGTCCAATGCCCTTGTCCTGTTCATACCCAACACTGGGCCTCAATGTCACCCATGACCCACAATTGTTTATCCAACAGATAAATGTGCTGGTGAGTAAAACCCTCTATCAGAGAGCATGACTATCTTTGCCAGGCAGAAAACTCAAAAAGCTGCAAGAGGAAGGGACATGAGCAGATCAATGGGGAAAACATGCCAAGATTTCCTTGACATCCCCTCCACTAGAAGGAAGTTTTCCTTCCATTTTTTTGTTTATGCTAACCCCAGTTTTCTATCATGTTTATATTTAAAACATCATTATAAAAAGCATTAATTCCATTCTGCCTTGCTTTAAAAGTCTATTGCAACAACTTGGTTCTAATTTTGTTCTTCAAATCAGAAATGGCTTATGAGAAAATGCAGAAAGTGAAATCTAGAACCTTCTCTGAAGACCCTAGCTCCTTGTGGCATTACCACTGTGTCCATTCTGTTCTCTGCTGTGTTCCCACAACTTGGCACAGTGCCTGGTCCACTATAACCACCCTAAAAAGTGTCAGTTGAACAAATGAATGAATAAACAAACGAATGAAAATGATGAACTGTTGTTCCAGGCTGCCTGCCTTGCCAAGAGTGTTCCCTCTCTCTGTAATCAGGTTTCTGCAATGACCTTCACCCCAATGAACTCAGGTATCTGTCCCAGTCTGCCTCCCCTCTGTCAGTAGGCAAAATCCAGGACATTCTGAGATCTGTATTTGTCAGAGTGTGGCCTATTCAAGGTCAGGGGCAGATCAGCCATTCTGTCACTTGGGATTTCTTGATGCTGCTCAGCTCCACAGTCTTGGGTTGTGGTTCCTAAGCCCTAGTCCATGGCCTGTTAGGAACTGGCCACACAGCAGGAGGTGAGCAGCCCCCCCAAGTGAGTGAAGTTTCATCTATATTTATAGCTGCTCCCCATGGACTGCATCACCACCTAACCTCTCTCTCCTGTCAGATCAGCATTAGGTTCTCATAGGAGCAGGAACTCCACTGTAAACTGTGCATGCGAGGGGTCTAAATTGTGCTCCTTGTGAGAATCTAATGCCTAATGATCTGAGGTCAAGCTGAGAACATAAGCAACACACTTCAGGTGTCACTATCTCCCATCACCCCCAGATGGTACCATTTAGTTGCAGGAAAACAAGCTCAGAGCTCCCACAGATTCTACATTATGGTGAGTTGCATAATCATTTCATATATTACAATGTAATAATAAAAATAAAGTGCACAATAAATGTAACACACTTAAGTTGTCCCTAAACATCCCCTGATCCCTGGAAAAACTGTCTTCCATCAAACCAGTCCCTGGTGCCAGAAAAGGTTAGGGACTACTGGTCTAAGGTTCCAGGCTCTCATTATCTTAGGAAGAAATGGAAGTTGGAGTTCTGTGCATCACACTTGGACAGTTTATAAAGAACTTCACACATGGTATCTCTTTTAGTCCTTATGATCTACCACCATGGGAATGTAATCATCCCACTTCATAGGGGAGTCTCCAAGGACTGATTGCCAAGGTCACAGATCTAAGTGGCTCAGACAGGGCAGAGTCCAGGTCTGGCTGACCCCACAGTGAGGGTTCTCCCCCCACAGGACGCCAACCTGCCCATTTAGCTGCCTCTCAAGTGCAGCCACGAGCTTGAGAGGAATTGAGGGGTCTAAACAACATGCTCCTCTCCTCAAAGGCTTAGCCACTCCCGGGTGTCACTTCTCCCCTCCCAAACCACACACACTCACTCCCCACACCAGGTCGCTGAGGAGTGGGGAACCCAGAAGAGCTGTCCCTCCAAGCACAGCCCCCCAAACTGGGCGTGTTGGGGTGAGGGGGTTGGTTTGTGAAAAGTGCAGGTGTGGTCACCTGGCCCACAAGGTGACTCCGTAGTCTAGGAATAGAAATGGGATGTGCTCTGGAGGGCGGTGAAGCTGTCCAGGGCTTCCCTATAGGACAGCAGCAGAGCTGGTGGCCAGCTATCTCCACCCACTAGTCCCCAGCCCCAGCCAAAACAGCCCCTCAAGGCTGAGGGAGAGGAGATAAGGTCGTTGGTGACCCCTTGTGGTGCCGAGGGTGCATTGCAAGCCATCTAGGAATCCCTGTGCACACGCTCATTGTTCAACAGACTGAAAACAGTGTTGTCTCATA
Source organism: Perodicticus potto (assembly GCA_963574655.1). Classification (NCBI taxonomy): domain Eukaryota; kingdom Metazoa; phylum Chordata; class Mammalia; order Primates; family Lorisidae; genus Perodicticus; species Perodicticus potto. The sequence goes on along the minus strand of CAUYRH010114026.1, from coordinate 21,595 downwards.
CGTAGATGTTCTAGGATTTTTTGCCCATATCAGATGGGATTAATAAATTACAAAATCATTTAAAATCTCTTTTATTGGTGCTTTTTCTCTTTTAATTAATAAAAAGCATACCACAAGCTGGAGGCCTAAGACACTTTATTTAGCACACTTTCAGGGTAGTGTGAACAGAAACAGTCTGTTACCTATTCAGTGCTGTGCACCACAGAGGGCTGCTTCTTATTTACATGGCCTGCGTTGCTCACTCACTGGTCAATGTCCAGGACATGACTATAGCCAGTAGTCCCTGCTTTCTGGTCACTGCTCACTCCCCACTGCTGGGGTTCATGGGGCTGCAAGTCAAATCCCCGGCCCAGGCCACAACTTACAATCTCTATGGCCAGGTTAGGAATGAGCAGCATAGTGGAAGCCCAGGAAGGGGCTAAGTCCACACCCCAGAGCCTACCCGCTGAGGAGGTCTGGGTCAGATTTCATACAGAGCAGCTTCAGAGAATGGAGAACAGTGTCCTCAGGCTTCCCCATCAGAAGGCAGCAAGTTTACAGAGACTATCAATGACCCTGGCTTACATGGTCATTGCATATTTTATCATCTGTAACAATATATATATTGCCTTATGTCAGTCTACCAGAAGAGGTATTGTAGGTCAGTTATATAAATAAAGAAACTGAAACTTCAATGATTTAACTGACTTGTCAATGTCACACAATTAGTAGGTGACAGAGCCAGACTGGGCAGAGAAGGTCTGTCTCTTCCTATGGAGTCACCACCACTATATCCTTTCTGCTTTCAGCTCAGCACAGCACAGCCTGGCACAAGGGCCTGTGGCAAACACCATTCTGGTCAAAGCATTCCTGCATCCAGCAAAACTGTCACACTTTTAGTGTCCATGTAGTAATGGTGCTGTTTTCTTTCCACTAGGGCAAGATGTTGCAGAAGCAACAATGACAGACTCTAGCTACCCCTTTGGCCATGGAGATCAGTGTGCACAGCACCCTTCCCTAACAAGGAAAAGAGTAATTCCACTTTCATATTTTCCTGTTGGCAGCCAGGCCCCCACTGTGCCACCCACTGTGAATATTTTACTGACAAAGGCCCCCGTGCCTCTGTCCTATAGATTTTTTTGAACTGGGCTCTGCCTATGGGTTATTAACAGCGGCAGGTAGGACTCGCCAGGCAGAGCCGTCTCCTCCTGAGCACTTGCAACACCAGGCTGGGGCAGCACCGACACACACTGCGTGGCTCTGAGCAAGCTGCCCAACAGCAGAGAGGCTGTGGTTGACACTGCTGTTTGCTTCCCTTCCGTGATTTATGTGATGCTGCCAGGCCCTTCTCTTCCCAATTTATGACCACCTGTCCTGGGGAGAACATAAATTAGATATCCATGGCAATTTAAATCTCACTAAGAGATAGGACAAGACACCTACACTGGCTGCACTGTTCCCTGGGGTATTAGAGAAATTAAGGCCAGATCAGGCTGCATAAAGCCTGCAGAAGATCAGGGAGACGTGCGGGCTCCCTTGCCCCCGCCTTCATGCCCTCACTCTGTGTTTAGGGTCAATTATCCTCCTTCTATAAACACAGGCTCCCAATGGAGGAAGGGGGTGCTGAAGACTCAGAGAACCAGCCCAAACACACAGAGGGCTTTAAGGAGGCCATTTCTGCAAGCACATAAACTCTGTACATCCAGAGGGGGAGGACGTCCAATGCCAAGCAGCACAATGAAGGCAGAGGGAAAACAAGATAGATAAAAAGGATGACAGCCAACTCCCCAAGTCACCTGGCTGTCCGGCACAAGAGTCCTCTAGCTCTGTCTGCCCTGAGTCCCTAACTTATGAGGAAGAACACCCAGGTTCTGAATCAGAGGGAGGACTTGCTGGTGATCACAATAGTTAGTGTACTGTGCACACAGCCAGGTCTCTTTCCACTGGCCCACCCTGCTCCCTCCTCCCTGTAACTCCTCTAACCCCAGAAAACAGAAGACTGAATTCTGGTCCATTCTGACTCCAAGTGAGCGCATCTCAAAGAATAACTCTCGTGCCTGTTTTTCAAAACCTTGCTCCTCCCATGAATATTCTGTCACAGAGGGACATTTTCTCCAAAATTTTATTATGAAATTTCTCAAGTAGGCAAGCAAATGAATTTTACAATGGACATCCATTTGTCAAATGCTTGGATTCTACACTGAACATTTTCTTTTCTTTTTTTGAGACAGAGTCTCACTATGTCACCCTCGGTAGAGTGCCGTAGTGTCACAGTTCACAGCAACCTCAAACTCTTGGGCTTAAGCAATTCTCTTGCCTCAGCCTCCCAAGTAGCTGGGACTACAGGTGCCTGCCACAACACCCAGCTATTTTGGGGTTGCAGTGTGGTTTAGCAGGCCCAGGTCGGGCTTGAACCCGCCAGCCTCAGCATATGTGGCCAGCACCCTACCCAGTGAGCTAGGGGCACCACTCTACCCTGAACATTTTCTATACTGTATTTCCTTTATCCAACCTTCAATCCACCATTTTTTTTTTTTTTGCATTTCCAAGTAAGTTGCAGACGTCAGTACACTTTCCCTTCTGAACAGTTCAGCTTGCATTTCAGTATCTAGAGTTAAAATGTTATTTACTTTTTTTAAGGTAAAATTTACTTGGAATGAAATGTACCAATCTTAAATCTTCCATATTTGCAGAAAAGTCATTTTATATTTTGAGTGTTGAGAAACATCCCTCAAAATGACGGGACTGGCCTTAGATTGGTCTATATCCCCACTTGAATGCTCCTGCAGGTCACGTCCAATGCCAGAGGACCTAGGCAATTAGCATTTGCTGTGCCCCTGGAACGTTCCTCAAATCCCATAACCCCCTTTTTCCTTAACTCCCCTAACCACCTTGTTTGACTTCTGTCTTGACTGCTTCCTCTCTGCCAGGTGGCTTAGGCCCTTGATGGCCATCTGTCCACTTTGCTGTGGCCTGGCCCTCACACTGTGACCCATCTCCACAGATGGCCAGTCCTAGTCAGTGAGTCAGGCCAGGGGCTTGTGCTTAGAGGGGCATAAGCTGATGGAACACAGGTTCAACTTGAGAGAGAGCCCAGACAGTGGGCTCTGACACAGCTGCTTGGGCAGGGAGGATGCTGGGAGGGACTGGTGCTGATCAAAGAAGACTGAATTACTGGACCAAAAATGGCCACGAGCATGGTGAGAAGTGGCAGGAAGGGAAGGTAGCATGCCTCACATTCCAGGGAGTGAGTCTTGCCCCTCAAAACCCCAGCACAACTTCTCCAATTTGTGCTCTTTCTCACGATGGCTTTGTCACAAGAGGGCCATACCTCAACTGCATTGTTTCTCCAAGTCTTCTAGGGCTTTGCCAGAGAAGACCCTGCCTTCCCCTGCCCTTCTCCCTCTACAAGTGATGTCTGTGAGGGTTGCCAAGTCAGGATGAAAGCCAAGGGTCTCAGGGGCTGCAGATCTGAGATATGACACTCCACCCTTGACCTTGCATTCAGTGTGAGGGGATCAATTAAGATAAGCACCATAAGTTCAGGTTCAGAGTTTCAGCAATTTCCTGGGTACCAGATTTGGCAGATACCAGCACTGAAGTAAGTGGATCCTAAATTATTATTATTTTAGCAAAAGTAATGTAGGTTAATTATAGAAAGTTTAGAGACTATAATTAAGAATAATTTTTTCCTATAAGTCTACACTCTCCCAAAAAAGTTTCTTCATTATCATCTCAAGTTATACCTATTCAACATTGTTTGTTTATTTGTTTATTTGTTTTGTTTTTTTAGGCAGGGTCTTGCTGTCACCTGGGCCAGAGTACAGTGGTGAAATCACAGCTCACAGCAACCTCAAACCCCCTGGACTCAAGCGATCATCCTGCCTCAGCCTCCCAAGTAGCTGGGGCTACAGGTGTGTGCCATGATGCCTAGCTAATTTATTCTATTTTTGGTAGAGTCTAGGGCCGTGTTTTTCAACTTTTTTAAAAATTTCATGGCACAGTTGAACCTATTAACTTCTGCAGCACACTTAAATTATGTTTATCAAAAAACAGAGTAAAAAAAGAATATACTTACCATGCTTTAAATTTCTTTTAAAAATAATTTAATTAATGATCTTTTTAAAACTTTCATAACACACCTAAGATTCTGTCACGGCACATCAGCTGAAAATCACTGGTCTAGGGTCTTGCCTTGCTCAGGCAGGTCCTGAACTCCTGGCCTCAAGCAGTCCTCCCACTTCAGCCTCCTAGGGTGCTAGGATTACAGGTCCGAGGCACCACACCTGGCCTCACAGCCTTTTATCTACCTTGACCATCTTTATATACAATTTTAAATTATTCTCTGTAATTGTGTCTTTCACTTAAATGTTTTTCTTAAGGAATTTTAAAGTAAACATCATAGTAGAAAGAATAATGCAATAAACTCCAATATAATTATCATCCAAATTTTATTTTGAAATTTTTTATGTATTCATCTATCCTTTTTAATTTTTGCTAAAATTACATATAGCAAATCCCAGGCATCATGTCTGTCTTTACATATTGCAAATTCCAGCAATAAGCTCTCTAAGATATATTGATACTTTTTATATAACCACTATGCCATTATGATACCTAATCAGTTAGAAATAAACCTAACATTCATCCCATAATAAAATTTGCCAAAATAACTAAGCAATGTTGTCTTCATTGTTTTATTTGAATTGTGAAAATTCTAAATGAAAAAATAAAATTATCAGTGCAAGAAGACACTGGTAGCCAAAGCACCCAGGAATGCTTCCCAGATCTCCTGGTCAGTGGGACCCTCTTTTGCTTCAAGACTGTATGTGTGTGGTGTTTTTACTGCTTCTTCTTATGAAGATTAAGCAATAAATACTGCTTCTGTCCCATGCACCTAAAACCAAGGATGTGACCTGTCTGCCCAGTCCTACCTCTTCAGTGTCTCCAGCGGCTCCTTCCTGCTCATAATGCCAGTGTCTGGGTCCACTGTGGTTAAAATGCACCTGGATACACACACACACACAAAGCATCACCCAGGAGGCAAAGCAGAGTGACCTCAGTGAACCCTGGAAGGGACAGGAAAGGGCCTCACCTGGTACAAGCCATCACCCTTTTCAGTTCCACATCACCGATACGAAGCTCATCCCAAGAATCCTAGAGGACAAAGCAGAAATTCCTATCAGGACTGGGCCCTTGCCTTGACCACACATGTATGGACTTCACAGGAGTCTCAACACCCAATGACATCTCTCACCTCAAAGACAGCAGACTTTTACCTCAGTCCTGGGAAGCCAACAGGTATTCACACACCTTCGTGTTCCCTCTCTCTGACTTAGATACTTCAGTTTATTCACCTGAGATGAAAGGTTCTCATGGAATCTCACCTCCTTCAGGAAGCCTCCCTGACTGATCCCACTTGATTCCTGGGGGAGTGGGGATACACAGGGAGCAATGAAAGGAAGGGGGATGTAAAGAGGGTTATTTGCTGCTTTAGGCTGTATCATATCTCCTGTGCCTCAGGCCTAAGGTCCCATTAGGATCCGAAGTCACTGTGCATGTGCATCTTGTACCCCTGCCTGGACAGGAAGGAATCAAGAGCAGCACCAATAGCCACTGCTCTCTGATCTCCCTGGGGCATCTCCCTCCAAAGACCTGGAGGAGGGGCAGGTCCTTAGCCACTTACCCCCAGGCTGGATCAGTGAATCTTAATTTTCAGGACAAATCCATGTCAGTGGACTGAGCCCTCAAATCCAACAGGGAAGACAGGACATACATACATGAAAAGCAAGGATTAGTATTTTTTTTCCACAAAATTTGAAAAACTGTGTTATAAGGCAGCTTGCTATGTGCTGATTTAAAGGTGCAAGCAAGATGATCATTCCTGGAGTTTAGAGCAACAAATCTTTAGGCTGGTCCGGCCAGGGGAAGTTTTGTAGAATATGCGAGATGGCACCTGAGTCTCAAAGGGCAGAGATTTGAGAGGCACAAAAGAAGTTTGCAAGGACTCCAGGCAGAGGGGACAGTATTTAGAAAGAAGAGTTCTGAGGGGACAAAGGCCACCTGATTGTAGTCCTGACCTGAGTCTCAGAAAAAAGTAGAGGCTGAAGGCACAGATCTGACAGGCACCTGCCCTGTCCTTTGTTGATCTGAGCTGAGGGACAGATAGACTTCCAAACTCAGAATCTTAATTATGACAGTGTATATTATTCTTGATATATGTATTGGGGAGATTTCGTTTAGTTTTGTTTTAAATCATAAAATGAGTCCCTTAACTGTATGTTTCTCAACAGCTGGGAAATCTGGGCATAGCAGATTGGAGCAGCCACAGCCAGGCCTGCGAACAGCTCTCCACCAGGGGGCACCGTAGTCATAAAAACACATAAGGTACAAAACGAGAGAAATGAGGGTTCCCGTTCGGAAATTAACTTATTACTAATTACAGGACTATTTCCTGAGCCCTGTCTATGTGCAATAAAAATTACTGGGAATTCACTCACAGATGAGATAAAAATTCTGCCAGAAGGAAAGTTCTATTTGGCAAAGACAAGGAAAAGAAGAAAACCACCCCTGTCGTACTCACACTGCGGGCCGGACTGTGCAATCAGGGGAGCATGAGAGTCTTCCTGCCAACACATAATACCTGGAGGTGAGCACTTAAATAGGACAAGCTGGGGTACGGGACAGGCGCAGAGCACAGAAGGAAAGAAGCAAGTCTGGGTCTGGCAATCAGAGCAGACTTCACAGGGGAGGTGGCTTGTCATCCACGCTTTTGAAGGTCAGGAGTTTTAAAGAGAGGGATGCAAGATTCTCAGTGACTGGGACACAGAACATCTATGAGGTTCCAGGTCCTAGTTTAGAGCTTTTACTGGTAATAAAGGGTGGGAAAACAAATAGTAACCATGTTCTGGAGGAATGTAATGACGGAGTAGGAAGCGTGGACCTTCTGAGGAACGGAGTGCCACTGAGGGCCTCTGAGCAAGGCAGCGACACGGAATCTGTCACAAACTTTTCGAGTGGGAGAGATCACACTGGTGCTCTGGGAGGCTGGGCCAAGGCGATGTCTAGGAGGGACCACTCGGTGGTCTGTACTTGAGGTGACCAAGGCCTGATTTGGCTGGTGGCTGAGAACAGAAAGGGGAGTCAATGTGATGGGAGCCAGGAGGAATGTAGCAGAGGGAAAAGCCAGGACAATGTTGACAGTGCTCTAAGCCTGGAAAGAAACTGGGATATCGTCAGGAGTCGGGGTGGTGGTGCAAGGGAGGAGTGCCGGGGTGGGAGCACATAGGTCTGAGTTGGGAAATGTGGCCAAGCAGCCCAGAGGGAATCCAGGGCTGGACAATGGGAGGGACCTGGCACAGGTGACAGAGGGACGCAGCAGGAGACAGTGCGTTCACCCTGGGAGGTAGAGAGAGAAAGGGCTCGAGGCCAGAACTTGGGAAGCCAGACCCTGAGTGAGGAAGTGAAGGACCAACAGCACAGAAGCGAGCAGCCGGGGCAGAAGTCCTGAGGAGTGGTGCCTAGCAGCGCACAGGCCAGGGTGGCAGTGACGGAGGCAGTGTGGGTGTCCCTGCCATGACTTCAGACAGAAAAGAAGGTGTTGGATGTGAGGGTCAGGGGTGCAGATGGTGTGCGTGAAGAGGACAGAGGGGAAGCAGTTATTGAGAGGGTAGGTTCATTATCCAGAAGCTTCCGTGCAGATCCTTGGCCCTCCTCCTTGATGACCCTGCTAGCAAGCTCTCTCCAGCTGCGCCCTGGCTCCGCCTGTTCTACTCCTTCTCCAGACTCTGGTGAGAGTGCACCATGCAAAACGGAAGCTGTCATTCCCTAGCCTAAAATCCTTCCCAGAGCCCCCGCAACCTGACACCAAGCATCTGTGCTCTCAGTTCCTCCCCTCACCCACACCCCAGTGCTGCTAGGTGGCAGTTTTCTCCTGCCTCTGCAGCCCTGAGTGTGTGTCCCTGTTCCCTCCTGCTTCCCCCATTCACTTCACAAATAATCAGTGGGCACCGACTCCGGGCCAGGTGCTCTCCTAGGAGCTGCAGATGCAGCTGTCCTGTCCTCACGCATGACGTGGGAATGTGTGTCAGGTGGGCAATAGGGCATGGAGAGGGAGAGTGTAGGGGGGTCAACAAAGGCTTCAGCAGGAAACTGAAAGAGGAAGGGAGCAGGCCCTGCAGGCATGTGAAGGGAGGCCCGCAGAGGACCCTGCCGGGCGGGCTCTGAGTAAGGAAGGAGGTCAAGATAACTGAACAGTTATCCTGATAATATGGTGAGAGAGTGGGGAGTAAGAGTAGGTGAGGCCTGGGAGCTGGCAGGGAACAGGGTCGTGTTATGCCTTGGATGCCACTGTAAGGACCTTTTACGTGGAGGACCATGGGAGGTTTAGAGCAGAAGAATCCCATGCTGTGACCTAGGTTTGCAAGGTTCCTTTGACTGGTGTGTTAAGAACAGACCATGAGTGGTGGCCGGGGCATGAACACGGGATCTGAGAGAAAGAAGAGAACAAAGGGAGGTTCCAAGGGTGGGGCCTGAGTACCTGGAAGTCAGAGCTGCCATGAGCTGAGCACGGCAAGGCTGGGCAGAGCCAGTTTGGAGTGGAAAGTGCACCCTCTGTGTCAGACATTTACACGGGGACATGGAGAAGACGGCCAAGGCCTGAGCACTGGGTCTCCAGTGGGAGCTCACACTTCACTGCCACACGGTCAATCGCATCCCTACCCCATAGGGGGTTGCTCCCCACCTTCCTGGCCTTATCTCACTGGCTGTAGCTGTTCACTTTGTGATCACCTGGAACTCTGAATTCTTTATGAAAAGCAACTGTGCTTCTTCAATCTTTGTTTTCCCACATTTCTATTCCTAGTGCATGGAACACAAGGGCACTGCCCCACTATGTGGAATTATTAAAAACAAGACCAACCAAGTCAGCCACCATGGATTAACCACCATATGGTTAATAACAGTTGGATATTCTATTAACACCCAACTTGAAATACAAAATACAATCAGGAAACGCTCAGAGAAGGAGAGAGAAGTTTGTCTAGAAAAAGATTCAATTCAAAGAAATCTCCTAGATCTGAAGTCCTCCGAGCCATCCCCTCTCATCTTACCTACATCTTACCAGAATTTTGGAGAAGGAAATATCTTCAATAAGGCACCAAGATCTCACTGGGGGTTAAGAAAGCTTTAAATTTAGGAGAAAGCTGTTGTCTGAGCCACGCTCTTCACTCTGATTGCAGGAGTGAAACTGGCCCCTACCTCACTATGGCACTTTAAGTCTTGGAGATTTTCAACCGATCATTACCATCCGTGATTCTCATGGTTCCCATCAGGCAATGGGGGGAGGGGACTGGCACAGTTGAAATTACGCACATTTTACAACTGTGTCCTGACCCCATGCATATCCCTAGAATTCTCAGGGTTGTCCCAGCCTGTGGTACTCTCTGGTTTCAAAACCCAGTTCCTCCTCTCCTTGCAGTGGTGAAACCTGGAGTAAACCGTCTCACCTCCCCAAGCCTCTCATTCTCCCCTGTGAAACCTCACTGGGCTACCATGAGGAATAAAAGAGACAACATGATTGTAAAGCATGACACAAGCATCAGATAAAAATCCTTCCTCCAATCCCATGCCTCTTTTCCCGAGAACTAAAACCCTTGGGGAAAATTGGCTCTCCTGGCCACAGATGGTGCAAGACAAGTATCAATGAGATGGTCAAAGGCAACCAAACACTGATATTGTTTTTCCTTCTTGTCCAAGTCAGGCTAACCTATGGTGGACATGAGCAAGGACAGACCTAGCTCCCCAGGTCACAAAGGAACATGAGGGGCAGCCCCACCCAGGATGTTGGGGAATAATGCACATGGTTCACCTGCCACATACAGGATGGTCTCCACCTTTACAAGGAAAGATAAGCATGGACGTTTGGGATTGAGCAGAGGGGATTTTATATAAAATATTACAAGCAGATTGGGGGGTACTTTTATTACCCTCCTTCCATCAACCGATATTGCATTTGCACTTTTCAAATCCTTCAAGAGACTTACATGGTATGAGGTAATCCTAGAAGGAAATGATCATCCCATTTTCCAGGCAAGGTAAGTGAGACCTGGGGGGCCTGCATAAACTATGCAGAAGCCAGTGCAGACCTCAGATTCTCTGGTTTGAATGTGGGAACCAAATTCCTAGATTGCTTCTCTTTCAGCATATCTTATTTTCTCCTCACAGCAAAACTGAAGTATAGAATTAGTACCCCTGAGAATAAGGGGAGAATTCCACTGCTTGGACTCCATTTTTCCCTGTGACACAGGAAATGAGTAGTGATAAGGATCAATTTCTTGTTCCTTTAACCTCTCTCTCCCTGCTCACATACAAACAGGAGCATGATCAGAACTCCTGAATTCCCATCTGAGGGCTAGCACCTCTGTGGGGTACCCAGAGCTGGAGCCACTGCCAGGCTTCGCGGCTACCAACCACTGCCTTCATGGGAAACCAGGGAAATAATCAACTTAAATATCCAAAGACTATTACAAAGGTAAATCTGATGCCAGAATCATGTGAACACTGGAAACCAAGCCTGGAGCCTTTCAACCTAAGTCTCAATGCAGGTACCTAAAGGTAGATTGAGGGTGGCATTGCAAGTGGTTTGGGGAAATGCCATCAAGTTCAAGGGCAACAACTCCTGCCAAACCCACTCAGCTACCCTGCAGTAAGTATCCATCTCCCTCAAGGGAACTGGGGACTAAACATAAAGCCCCTCTCTAACAAGAGACAAGCACACACTCTATTTGTTCCATGGCCCACATGGATCATGTACTCTACGCTAAGTAAATGTGGCTCAAAAACCAGTGTGCCTACTCAGAATTCTTAGAAGCTGCAGACACTAAACTGCATTCTTGGCAACACAGTCTCTGCCTCATCCATATCTGTACATTCTACACAGAAGGTCCTCAGTAAAAGTAAAAATCGAATTCTTGTGTAGTACAGTGTCAATAAATAGTGCACTCTTCAGAATAATCTAATCCAATGTCAAATTCTCTTATACCTTAAACAAAAAAAGGTAAAGCCAAGCAAAGAAGCAAAAAAGGCATTACCTCTGCATAGACACCACATCCTGAAATGACAATATTGGGCCTGAAGTTAGTTGCTTTGACTTTCTTCTCTAGCCTGGAGTTGAGATCCGCCAAGGATGCCTCAGAAAGAATCAAGAATGGGCTGGCATCTGGGTAAGCAATCTGATAAGGAAATAGAAACTGTTATACGGCACATATACTTCTCAGAGGTTACATGAGTCCAGTTCCAGAAAATATCCTCCCTACCCAATCCCATCCCACACACCATCTTTCTATGTACTTCTCTAGTTCCTTTTATAGAAAAGTCACATTAACTCAGAAACTTTAAATGGCTTTGCAGACAACAGGAACTGCACGGTGGAGCCAAAGGAACATGACCTTGAATCCTAGAGCTGCCTCTAGGCCTGGGTCCTTGAGCCATCACTTCACCTTTACAAGGCTTCAATTGCCCAAATAAGGTGGTTGGGTTTGATGGCCTCATTATGTTTGCTTAGAATGCTAATTCCACAGAGAGTTATTTTTCATGTAACTTACAAATTAATGTTAAGTATACTGACTATAATTTTTTTTATGGCCATAGGAGAAATAGTGTATGGGACTGCCAACCCTACTTTTATGATGAATCCTTACAGCCTTCCGCCTTGATCATCTAACCTGATCATTTGAAGTCTTTGGATCTCTTTACCTACACCAACCTGCACAACTATTGTCTGACACATAATTGCAAATGAACTGTAAATGGTTTGGACTCCATGTACAATTAAGAATGCAGTGAAAAAAGGTACTCATATAGAATAGTTTTGAAAACCCTATTGGCACCAGAATACCTACACCTAAATAGGATGATAGATATTCAAGAAGGAAATAGAAATGCAAAGTGTCCCCCACATCAAGAAACACAAAATATGCTCCCAAGGGAAGGGCTTTATTTCTGTCTATTGCTTGTGATTGAGGCTGCCTGGGGGATGCCTGGCAAACGACAATGCCGGTTCATGAGAGATACCGCCTGTGCCTGATGGGCTGGAGGTGACTGCTGTCTGTCTACGGAGGAAGAAGCTGTGCCTCTCACCTGCTCTTTGGCCGGGAACAAGTCTTTTATTTGATGAGGATATCTCGGTCGCATGTGAGATTCAAAGTGTACCAGGCGGTAGGGCTGAGTCTTTAGAAAACTCGTTATCCACTGTGCAGCAGCCTCACCACAGTCTCTGCCCTCAATCTCCAGGCCATGCACTCTGCAGGGGTGACAGGAGCAAAGGACACACATAGCTCTGAAAATCTGTACATCCTCATATGCCTGGGACATACAGAAAGGCTGCACCAAGCTGGGATTCCCTAATTATCAGAAGACATATTTTAGTATACACCCTAATGAAGACGAAAACATTTTTAAAGTCTTCCTTTCTCCATTTTCAAAATCAAGTGATGCATACCTGTGTCCCCTTACCACAAAGGAAAGCTGAAAGGGAGGCTGAAAGGAGACAATACATTTGAAAATGTAATGAGTTGAAGAAAACTACCCTATCAATTTACTGAATAATTATTGCAAAACCCGGTTCACCCAGCAGAAATTTACTCACAGGCTTGGCTACACTTTGCCAGTAAATAATAGCAATGTATGTGGGAATGTTCTCCAAAATCCACATTATAGATAACAACAATCCACTGGATCTGATTGCTAGCAGTGACTCTGTAAGACTCCAAGTCCCACTTTCCCAACAGAACTGTTTGGGATTACATGAATCCCACAGCTGTATAGAAGAAATAAATGCTACAGTGTAGACCAATGTTTCCCAAAGTGCAGGACCATTACTGTCTACAATATTCAAGATAACTGCAGGTAGCATCTGAATACAGCATTCGGTAACTGCATAAAGAAAGTGATAACACAAGTGATCTCTTCAGCTTAGTGATAACAAATCCTTAACTTTTAATAACACTTGATAATCTAACAAAGAAAGGAGAGGTCCCAGGTCTAGAGACCTCAGTGGGCAACAGTTTCTAGCTAGAATTTGTAACTTTCTTGTCAAGAGAAGGGATTGTTTCAGTTACCTTCAACACCAGGAAATATCATACACCCATTTAGATTTTCCTTTTAAAAGAAATGTACTTACGGGGTTATTTTTTTAAAGCTAAGTCAACTTAAAAATGCTAAGTAAATAAGAGTACAGGTAGTTTGTGGTTTGCCCTATATCATGGTGATGTTATACAAAAGCCTGAAGTTTGGGAAAGCATGGACGTTTACTTGGGATGCCTACGTCTATGACCTTGGTTATATTTACTTATGCTGAGACTCTGTTTCTTCATCTATAAAATGGGAATAAAAGCACGACTTTGTTGTGAGGGTTACGGCCGATCTTTAAGAAGTCCTCCAAAACAATTCTTAGTATTGGGATGTGCTCAGTAGGAAGGAGTAATTATTCTAGGGGTCTCGTCCCACCCCGCCAAGATATTTCAAGCTGTCATTACATAGTTACTCCATAAATCAAACATTTAACCAAACAAAGGCATCAATCTCTAATAATAATGTATATGTAAATTTTTATATTGTGAAACAGAGTAAGAGTATAGGATCTTCTGTTTTTATATAATTTTATTTAATGGCTCTTTACACATAACAAGTATATTTAATGGCTCTTTACACATAACAAGTATAACTGAGACACTGTTAGTAATAACAGCAGTGGTATTAGTTGTATTCAAAGTTTTCATGAATTTTAAAAACTTTTCATTGACCTATAGTACTCATATAGAAAAACACACTGCCATGGTATAAGGCTTGCTGCATTTTCACACACTGTCATCCCCCCGTCCTAAACCGACCTCCCAAGAGTCAGAGGACTGAATACAGGTGCACACCTTTGCCATAATGAGACCATGTATCGACAAATACCAGGAGCATCTGCCGTACTCTTTTCTGAATTAGGATGAAGAATAAATAAAACAAATAAAATCAACATGCACAAATTCCTACATCCAAATGGGTATTCTCTTCCACGGCAGTTACCTTGAGAAGTAACACACATTCTAATCTAATACTACCACACTGTATTAGTATCTACTTATTACTACTTTTAAGCTCAACCTCATATTTTAAACCAGGGGTCCTCAAACTACTGCCCGCCAAGGACATATATCCGGCCCCCCGGGGAATTTTTGCCGCTGCTGCCTGTCCTGCTTAGCAGCTGACTCGTCCAGGGTTGCAGTGCGCATGTGTGGAATGTGTGCCGCACTCTCCCACTCCCCTCCTTCTCTCTGTCTCTTGATTCCTCCTCTCAGTCTCGGGTGAGACTGAGACTTGTGACAGGACGACTCACAAGCTTGCCTGTGCAGAGCCTGCTGCTGCCTGAGGACAGAGGTAAGAAAAAGTTAGGATTTTTTTTTTTGAAGTTAGGAGGTCTATTTTTTTTTTTTATTATTTTGCAGTTAGTAGGGCCTTTTTTTGCAGTTAAGGGCCTTTTTTTCCTGAAGTTAGGAGGTCTTTTTTTTTTTTTTTTGCAGATGGGGGCATCTTTATTTTTCAATTTAAATATTGTATTTGTATTTCTTCCTGTTTGTTTTTTTTACTTCAAAATAAGGTATGTGCAGTGTGCACAGGAATTTGTTTATAGTGTTTTTTTAAACTACAGTCTGGCCCTCAAACAGTCTGAGGAACAGTGAACTGGCCCCCTGTTTAAAAAGTTTGAGGACCCCCGTTTTAAACCAAAAGAATGGTCCTATATAGATTGATCACCCTATTCCCTGGACTAAGCGCCACATGATGTTTTTGCTTTTTACAAAAATACAATTCACCATAAGAGGGTGAAGCTCTCCAGAAATGAGTGTTTGTGTCATTTAATGTCTAAAATGTTAATTTTGAAAGTACCTTGAGCAATGGTAGCATTACCAAGGTCTATGTATGAAGGCAGCTTTGAAGGTCATCTCCTTTCAGATGCTTCTTCATGGTGCTGGTGCAAAAAAAAAAAATCAGTCTCCTTTTCCCAGAGTCAAACCCTTACAGCCCACCAAGGACCCTCCCATGGGCCCTGCCATTCAGTAGCCTGGGGCTTTCCTTTGTTGCTTCTATCGGAAAGTCAGAGGGGAAGACATGAACAATAAGGTGCCTAAATTCCATGGAGCTTCAGTAGGTAGGAACTGTATTTACTGAGTTAAAGCTTCTCCATTTATCATGGGCCATTTCAACATCTGTCCTGTTACCCTGACACTGATTTCCATGGCAATCTTTATGTATAATAGGTCCTGGGTTTATAAACGTCTAGAACTAGAGGCCTTCGAGTGAATAGCATTTGTTCTTTGTCTGTATCCTGATCCTCCTATATTTCTGCCAAGTTCTGAGCAACCTCAGCCATGTCTTTGGAACCAGAGAAGTCCAAGCAAAAAAAAAATAAATGAATGAATAAAAGAAAAACTATTCCAAATCTTCCTAAACCTTTCACAAAGAAATTTAGGCATGCATGGTTTGAAACTGTTTGCCTGAATAATCCATTTTAAAAGGCCCCAATTCTCTGTATGTCATTTGTAGCAGGCACAGTTTTAGAGAAGGCCAAGTAACAAGCTTAACCATGAAATCATATTGGCTGTGATCGTGACCTCCTGAAAGTGACCCAGGGCCCCAAGAGCTCATCATCATAAATCTTTAGGGAACTGTGAGCTGAGGTTACAACTCCTTCACAAGAGAATGCCCTGGGCTGCCAAAAGAAACTTGAGTCCAGATATTCCTTGGAATCTCTGCTCAGAGTCTGCATCCTAGTAGGATGTATAAACCTTTCCATTTTGTGACTTCCAGACCGAGTGCCCATATACGACTGTGAAAAAGTTTTCACACAATTTAAAATGAATCAAAAATTAGATTTCAGAAAATTTTAACTATAATAAAGTAGGGCTAAATATCTAACCACAGCAAATAAACATGAACCAGGACAGACAAACACAAAATACAAATTGTAATAGGAATGTTAAAAATTTACCTCATACAATGAAAAATGCAAACTACATTAACAAGAAATTACCTTTTTTGCCTATAAAAATGGCACAGTATTTTTGAACATAATTGTTAAAATGCATTTAGACAGATATGTTCATAAACCGGTGGCCACATAAGTTGGTAAAACCATTCTGCAAACAATTTAGCAACCAGTGTCACAAGCCTTTAGGATTCATACCCATTTCAGATAAAACACAGCTAGCATTCTTTCCCTAAGGAAATAATAATAGTTATAAATGAACAAAGATTTATACCAAGATATTCCTGACATTCCTCTTCATATGTGGAAAACACTAAAAATAATCCAAATGTTTAATCATGGGTATATGTTAAAATGCATTAGAGGTCATTCACAGAATAAAATAGTTTGCCAATGTGAAAAGTGATATTTTTGAAGATTTTTTAACAATATGAAAAAATACTTAACATATTGATTTTTTTTTTTTTGAGACAGAGTTTCACTATGTTGCCCTAGGTAGAATGCTGTGATGTCACAGCTCACAGCAATCTCAAACTCTTGGGTTTAAGCCATTCTCTTGCCTCAGCCTCCCAAGTAGCTGGGACTACAGGTGCCCACCATAACACTCGGCTATTTTGTTGTTGTTGTTTAGCAGGCCTGGGCCAGGTTCAAACCCACCAGCCTCTGTGTATGTGGCCGGCACCCTAACCACTGAGTTATGGGTGCTGAGCCTCAACTTAAGTATTATATATAAAAAGCATTCAAGAGGATATTTTTGGCTAGGCACTCATAGGTCAGTGAGTAGGGCCAGCCACATACACCCAAGCTGGCAGGTTCAAGCCCAGTGCAGACCTGCTAAACAACAATGACAACTGCAACAAAAAAATACCCGGGCATTGTGGCAGGCACCTATAGTCCCAGCTACTCAGGAGGCTGAGGCAAGAGAATCGCTTAAGCCCAAGAGCTGGAGGTTGCTGTGAGCTGTGATGCCACAGCACTCTACCAAAGGCAACATAGTCAGATTCTGTCTTAAAAAAAAAAAAAAGAGGATTTTTTTTGTTTAGGGTTTGTTTTTTTGTTTTTTTCATATTTGTTTTTTGTTTGTTTGTTTGGTATTACAGATAGTCTCCATGTTACCGTTAACGTAAGTTCCTTAGAATGTCTTTGGGTCACCTTTGTATGTAACTAATAATAATACTATAATGACTCATATGTAGTAGTAATAATATGTAATACTGTAATTATAACAATAATAATACCCCTTACTACAATAAGTTACAGAAACTATTGTGCTTTCTTTTAATTCAAACAAACAGAACATAAAAATCAACTCATCCAAAAAGTTTAGATAGGGGATAGGAGAAATTTCAAGAAAGAATATTGCCCATTCCAGTGGCTCAGGCCTAAAATCCTAGCACTGTGGGAGGCTGAGGTGGTTGGATTACTTGACAAGTTCAGGAGTTCCAGACCAGCCTGAGCAAGAACAAAATCCTGCCTCTGCCAAAAAATAGGAAAACTAGCTGGGTATGGTAGTGCATGACTGTAGTTCCATCTACTCGGACCGCTGAGGCAAGATGATTGCTCAAGCCCAAGAGTTTGAGGTTGCTGTGAGCTACGATGCCATAGCAATCCACCCAGGGCAACAGAGTAAGAGTTTGTCTCAAAAAGAAGGAATATTAGGCTCGACGCCTATAGCTCAGTGGCTAGAACACCAGCCACATACACGGGAGCTGGTGGGTTCAAATACAGCGCAGGCCTGCCAAACAACAACTATAACCAAAAAATAGCCGGGCGTTGTGGCAGGTGCCTGTGCTTGGGAGGCTGAGGCAAGAGAATCTCTTGAGCCCAAGAGTTGGAGGTTGTTGTGAGCTGTGACACCATGGCACTCTACCAAGGGCAGGCCACAAAAGTGAGACTCTGTCTCAAAACAAAAATATTAAAGGTTAACACTCAATGTTGCATCAACGCTAGACTAATAGGCATGTTACACTTATTGTGATCATCTAACCAAATCAATAATAACCTTTCTATTTTATTAATTAATATACTACACTGTTTAGTAATAACTGATGTTTCCACTGGAGCACTGCCTTTCACATGTTCTTTCTCAAAATTTCTCCTTATTCTCACTTTATAATTGCTCTGGCAGTCAAGCCACTGAAGCCTTATCTTTTCCCAATGAATGACAGCACCTGGGCTTTCTTTAGACAATTATTTCTATTTTCATTTCCATTGTAATCATCTTTTCCTTTGCTTCAGGCTCACCTGCACTTTGGAGGACTGGTCATAGGGTAAACACACATTCACAAAATCGAATAAAATAGGCAAGATGAAAGTGATGTTGTGTGTCAGTGACCGTAGCAACAAGAGACAGTTGCTAGCATAAAGATGCTGAGCCAGTGAACTGCTCATGCTGTGCAGCATGTGGAGAAGAAACCAGTTTCTGAATTACTAATTTATTTAATTATAAATTATCCTTATGGAAAGCCTTGGGGGCTCATTCATAAATTGGATTATGGGTAACTCAAGGATTGCCTGTATTTCAATTAGGTATTTAAAGTAGTAGCCATAGAGACAGAAAGAAAATATGCCAAAATATTGATTACAGTAATCACGGTCTTTGTTTTCCTCCTTTTTTGGTATTTCCCAATTTTTTAACAATGAATAGACATTACTTTTATAATAAGAAAAATTCCAATGAAAACATACTATGTTTAAAACTCAGATACACTGTAATTATATAGGTATTGCAATATATGAACTTTTCACAAATTCTTTGGATTTTTTTAGGTAACTGCATTTCTTTTCTTTTTTTTTTTTTTTTGGTAGAAACAGAGTGTCACTTTATCGCCCTCAGTAGAGTGCCGTGGCGTCACACTGCTCACAGCAACCTCCAACTCCTGGGCTTAGGCGATTCTCTTGCCTCAGCCTCCCGAGTAGCTGGGACTACAGGCACCCGCCACAATGCCCGGCTATTTTCTTGTTTTGCAGTTCAGCCGAGGCTGGGTTTGAACCCGCCACCTTGGGTATATGGGGCCGGCGCCCTACTCGATGAGCCACAGGTGCCGTCCCCGGTAACTGCATTTCTTAATAGATTTTTATTTTCTATCATGGGCTATGAATTGCATTTAGTATTCATACTTTATTTTATTTTATTTTTTTGAGACAGAGTCTAATTGTGTTGCCCTGGGTAGAGTGCTGTGGCATCATGATAGCTCTGTGGAAATCATAAGAAGAGTATAATTAAATCAAACTTTAATTTTTTCCCATAATGAGATAAAAATTCAACCCTTGACATCATTTCTTAGAGGCAAAGCTAGTTTTCTTAGAATAATTTCTGCCTTGTAGCCCTTCTGATGCTGAGGAAGGAATTTCAGCACAGAGAACCGTCCTGAACTGAATCTCCACCCTCAATCTGACACTGACCACTGGACAGCTACAGGGTGGATCATTCTTCTGGTTGCAGCTGTTCGTTTCTTATTTTGGAAACTTCCTCTCATTAGAACTAAACATCATGGGTCATAGCTATTTGCAACTCCTTTCCTAACTCAGATTTGCAAAGTACTCAGCTTTTCCAAGCAAAGTAGGAAAAGTCCTATGATACACATAAATCTAATGTCACCTCTCCTAGGACACTCTGCCGCCACCACCCCCCCCATATTTGTGCTTGGCATTATTTTTGTCTTGCTGGCATGTCAATATGCTTTT
This sequence comes from Perodicticus potto, assembly GCA_963574655.1. Taxonomy (NCBI): domain Eukaryota; kingdom Metazoa; phylum Chordata; class Mammalia; order Primates; family Lorisidae; genus Perodicticus; species Perodicticus potto. The sequence goes on along the minus strand of CAUYRH010114026.1, from coordinate 1,899 downwards.
GTTTCCATGTTTTTTTTTCATTTAGGACTTTTATGTCTTTCATGCCAACAGTACAAGCTTCTGAAGCTGCTTCATTGTTTCTCCCTTTTTCAGACCTTTATGGTGTTGAGTTTGGCCCTGCATATGGTATATCTGCAATCAATGGTTAATTATTGATATGTTCTCAGGATTCCCTCCATCAAAATTGCATGAATAATTAATCACACCAAGGCTAAGACCTGTCCTTTCCTTACCTGCACTTGCGCACTGTATTTATGGTGGGCGTTTTGATGGGTAGCAGCAGATCCTTTGTGTAGGCGGCACTGAGTGTCAGGGCGTCACCTTCACATGTCAGGGAAATCAGGACCAGGCGAGGTTCTTGACGAGCAGTAACCATATTCCCCTCCTCATTGATCACTAGCCAAAACCTGCCATTTTCAAAACACAGGATATGTGTGGACCATAATGACAGGCAGCCAGACTTTGATAGACCTTCATTTATAAGCTGTCATCTTTGATTTCCTACCCATCAGCCTGGTGTGTGTGAGTTTGAGTATGTGTATGTCCTAAATGTCAACACAGCAACATGCAGGACTGACTTTGTCAGTTAATTTCAAAAGATTTAATTTAACTCAAGCTTCTGACATATAATATCTGCAGAACATTTTGAGCTTCTTGATAGCATAGAAATCAAAGAGGTTAATTATATTTTCATCTCAATTGCCAGAAAGCTTGATCACATTCATTAAACATGCCCCAAGGAGATGACAAGACTATTTCACAGTATGACTTTAGGGGTTGAAGGAAGCACAGTGCCTGGAACACAGTAGGCAGTTCGCTCTTGCCGACTGAAATAACATGACCATTGCTCTTGTTGTTCACAGAGCATGAGATTCACTGGAGCGGCCTACAGTGTCACACCTTGCCAATTCCACACCGCCACCTTTTAAAAAATTTTGTTTCAATATTCAGTGCTATGAATTCTGCAGTTGGCTCAATGGTAGATTGTTAATCTGGTCAATGTTTTTTCTGAGCCAGTACTCTTGGTCTAGAGGTACTTCCTAAAAAAAAGATAAATGGAGAAATTAGAGCAATAGAAAGAACCATTTCCAGGAAAAACCCCAATGCAGTTGTGTAGGTTACCTCTCAGCTACCAAGAAGCATAACCATGGCATTTTCATCATTTCAGTACATGCTAATCAAATGATTACAATTAGAGACGTGAGTATGTGCTCTGGGGATTCTCAGGCATAAGCAAAAAAATATGGCAGATACTTTAGGTTGTTAAAGATACATTTTGCATCCTCTCTAGCAGGTTATGATGTTGTCCAACTACACTAGGAAAACATGGGCCCTTTCCTTAACTGCCCTTCCTGCTACAAAGAGACAGCCAAGCCATGGTCTGCCCTAAATCCTTGGGACTGCACACAAGTATTCTTTCTACTAATTCTTACTGATTATACCCTCAATGAATCCCCAACAATAAAAAAAGAATTCTTACTGATAACAATGGCAATCTGATATTTCTTTTTTTTTTTTTTTTTTGTCATGTAATTAAAAAGTTTTATTGAATAACTGCTACATGCCAGACTCTGTTCTAAGTGATTGGGATTTAAAAAAAATGAAAACTAAACAGATTCTAGATCCTTGCTCCTGTGGAGTTTATGAGGCAGAGACAAATGTTAAAAACAAACAAAAAGGAGGGTAACTGGTGGGACCATACCTACGGTACATCTTAGAAGGGTACAGGTGAAACTTACTGAATGCAGAATATAAAGGTCTTTTTTTTTTTTTTTTTTTTTTTTTTCTTTTTTATTAAATCATATCTGTGTACAATAATTCAGTCATGGGGTACAGTGTACGGGCTTCAGATACAATTAGAGATATTTTCATCAACCTGATTGTGATAGCATTCAAGAG
>CAUYRH010114025.1:0-11581 GCA_963574655.1 Perodicticus potto | reverse complement strand
ATTGAGTCATAGCTGTGTACAATAATTCAGTCATGGGGTACAGTGTGTGGGCTTCACATACAATCGGAGATATTTTTATCAACCTGATTGATATAACATTCATGATATTTTCTCATTTACTATGTGAAAACATTTTTGATCCATATTTAGAAGTTTTCTCCTTAATGAGCTGTTTTTTTGGTGAATCTTTGCTGGTTTACGCTCATGGACCTTATAAGAAAGAGCCTTAACAGTTTATCGTTGTATTTATTGGAAAGAAGTTGTTGAGTATAATGCCATTCTATTAGCCAGTGTTCTTTTCTCCACAAAGATCTCCATGACAAAACTCTCTGCCCTCTCAGATAGAAGAATAACTTCTATCAATGGGTTTTATTTTAATGTATGGGCTTTGGACAGAAAGACTACATAATCATTTGTAGCCACAAAACTAGAAAATGTATTGGAACCAAATTCTGAAAGCGGCCTCACTCCCGCAGATTGCCTTCCACCTAGGTCTAGCTTATTTTCCTAAACTTTCTTTTTCTTTTGTTTTAATTTTCATCTGCTTAAGCAATAGGAAATCATTTGGGAAAATGTGAAATGTGGTGAAATTAAAAGGAAAATGCCGAGCTGCTTTTCCTGGTGAGTATTATGTCCTATCACAAAGCTTAAAGAACACCTACAGGTAGGAAACTAAATGAGAAATATAAGAAAATGCATCTTCATTGGAGTAAGCTAGGTATCAATTACTATTCTCCTCTTGTTGCATACTTCAACTTGTCTGTGTCATAAATTAATTTCCATTTCTCTTGGATTACCTTCTCAAACTATACCCATAGGAAATCTGACTTGTTATGTTAGTGAAGATTAAACTGTGTCTTATGCTCCTTTATATTCAGTCAATTATGATGAATGTTTGTTATTTCTATAGACTTTCTTGAAATTAACGGTAACTAACTACATGTTCTAGGAAGTATCATAGAGCTAATTAATTTTTCAATTTATATCCATAATTAAGACTTCCATCCAATGTTAGAGATTCTTGGTTTCTCAGTTTATGAGTTACAAATTTTAATTATATACATCATACGTAATTCAGCCTTAAATCATTTGGAATGTGAAAGTATTACATTAAAAACATGAATAGTTAGGGTCCATGTTACTAAATTACTTCTAGAAATCTCCCTTAATTTATCAATTAGACATCTGCTATGTAAAAGTTTATTTTTTTTTGTTTTTGTAGAGACAGAGTCTCACTTTGTCACCCTCAGTAGCGTGCCGTGGCGTCACACAGCTCACAGCAACCTCCAACTCCCGGGCTTAGGCGATTCTCTTGCCTCAGCCTCCCGAGTAGCTGGGACTACAGGTGCCCGCCACAACACCCGGCTATTTTTTTGTTTTGCAGTTCGGCGAGGCTGGGTTTGAACTTGCCACCTTCGGCATATAGGGCCGGCGCCCTACTCGCTGAGCCACAGACACTGCCCTATGTAAAAGTTTTAGTAGGCCTGTAGGCACAAAAATTCCACTAGAAGTTCTCTTTAGCTACGGTATATTGAATATTCATCTTTAATGATAAAAACGCCCTTTCAAAGTTCCATTAATTGTGTCTAATATCTGACTAGATCAACCACAATGGAAACAACTGCCCATGAATGAAAGATGAGATAAATTTCTCCTTATTCTAAGAGCACTGACAACTGTATTTATTTTAGCTGCTACTATACCTTTCTTAGATTACCACACAAGTTTCCTAATTTCCTTGTTTAGAATTTTACTCTGCCAATTGTAATCCATTGTTCATTTAGCTGCCAGAGCAGTCTTTCTAAATGCTATGCTAATGTCCATGCCATGCACCTGCTTGAAAACCTTCAAGGGCTCCTCACTTTTCTCAAGATACTTGCTTAATTTCTTCTTAAGGTTCAAAAAATAGCTTAGGATCCAGAATCTTTTCTTGGCTTCATCTTTCACTCTTAGTCTTTAGTCGTCTTACACTCCTTATAATTCTGAGAATGAGCCCTGGACCCTCTTTAGGCCTTCACACCCTCTACATAAAACAACTTTCCTCTTTATTTTTATCTGCCTGACTTTTGTACGTCTTTTAGGTTTCAACTTAGGGATTTCCTCTGTCTAGTCTAATTTAGGTGCTCCTCTTTTGCTGTCCCAGGGTCTCTGTGACTCTATCCTACCAGAGCTGTTGCCTGATTACTTATCTCTCATTTCAATGGGAGACTGAGACTCATTTCAAAGAGCGTGCTTTTTAGGAAAATATCTTGTTCTCCACTCTTACTCTAGAGATCAGCACTTAATATGCACTCAATAGACTCTAAGTAGTTTTTCAATAAGTAAATGGATTTTCTTATATTATAAAAACTATTCTAATGTACTCTTTAAATATTTTTTCTCTAAACATATTAGATTATTGCTATAACCTCCAATTGTACTATCTCAAAACTTGTGCTCAAATCCCAATTCCCTTATTAGTTGTATGTCATTGGGAAATTTAACCAAAGTCTTAGTGCCCTCATTTTAAAATCTAGAACATAATGGTACTCACATATGTTAAATTAAGTTGAGTCTAGAGATGCCTCCTAACATATTCTAAGTTTAGCCTAAAGGTTTCTCTATACACAGTGAACTATCACCTAACTGGATGTGTAAACAGATTGTAACCTACTCTCGTCCCAATCACTGAATTTCATCCGGCACAGGCAGCCAGCTGTTCAAATCATATTTGAAGAAGGCAAATGCTGAGCTGTAATCAATCCAGCTGCTTCTGCACCTCACTTCCATTTTCTGTATGTCACTTTCCTTTTTGTTTATAAATATTATCCAGACAGGTAGCAGCCCCCAGAGTTACTGGGAACCTGTTCTGGTTCTGGGGGCAGCACTATTTAAGAATCGAATCATTCTTTGTTGAATTTAACTACTAACATTTTTTAACTTGTCTAAAGTGTTTTTTTCAATATTTAATATAGTTGCAGTGACTGAGGCGTGAAACAACACAATGCCTGGAACATACTAAGCGCTTCTTACCCATATTGTTACTATTATCAGGTTTTTATTTTATTACAAGCATTGTAGCACAGGGGTTAAGAACTCTGGCTTTGATTATGTTTATTTGTTTGTTTGTTTTTTAAACAAGCACCACACCTACTTAGTACTTAATTAAAGCCTATAGATTAACAACTACATGCTCACTAAGAGAAAATCTCAATTAAATTCCAATAAGGGGGAAAGGCTCAGGTACATTGCAACCTAGTAGGTATATTACACAGGTATATTTCATACTTCCTGGGTAAAGGGGACAACTACAACCGGATTTTAACCTTACAAAAGCTGACTATGTAACTTAACAGTATTTACTTCATAGTAATCTGAAAATAACTCTGGCTTTGGAAATATTTGGGTCCAAATTCTGGCTTGGCCTCTTGTTAGATCTGTGGTATTTCTCTTTGCACATCAGTTTTGTTGTCTATAAAATGGAAATAAAAATAATGTCCACCCTAACGAGTTACTGTGAGGTAAAAGATAATGTGAATAAAAGCTCAGACCATTGTTTGAGAAAGAGTAGAGGCTTAATAAATGCTAGATATTAATATTGCTAACAAATATATATCTCACATGGATCATAAGTTCACTGGAATCGCAGATTTTTGCTTCACTCATCTTTGAATTCCCAGAACCGGTGTTTTGGTCTTTTGCTCTAATAACAGGTCTACTAAGAAAATAGTCCCCAAGAAGAGAAAAGCACAGAACTGTTGTGGTCCACTATGGCTGGGCATGACTTAGCATTAGTCAATTAAAATTGGGGTACCCTAGAGAAGAAAGCAAATTTTGGGGGTGTCATCCAGAGATGATAAGCCTATCAGGTGGTATTATTTTTAGAGAAAGGAATGTTTAAAGTTGAGAAAGAAATGCAGGGGTTAGTTGAGAGAGCTTCAGGGACATATTTAACTCAATATTTAAATTTTAGCTTTGATTGATCTGGGGTGTAGTTTGAGTGGTAGTCAAAGGAAACAGAGGAATTGTCTAAGTAGACTAGTTTTGCATGGTATTATTATTTGCTGGTAAGAATTCCACAGAATAAGATACTTTTGGCAAATGGGCTCCTTATGTTTTTGGGAGTTGAGGTTGATCTGAGCAGACTAGATGCCCCAGGGAATATGCATTAATTAGTAAGCTATTAGTGTTAAATTGCTGCTAATTTGGGTCTTGTAATTGAAAGGAACAAAAAGACTATACAAAATGGTGTTGACAGCATGTTGGGATAGGAGGAAATTTGAAACAGCTTTTCTGTAGCTCATCTTTCAAGAGACAAAGTTTATATCACTTGAATAAATTAACTTTTCAATTTGAACTTCCTGTCTCCCTTTAAAAGTGACAATTATATGTGGGTTAGAAATGAGTGAGCGCTCGCCTTACAATTCAGTTTTGAATGCCCCACTCATTGATATGTACTATAAAAGTACAAAATATTTTTTAGAATAACAGGTAAAAACTGAAGTTTTAGTTAGTTTGACATCACATGCTTATGAAAAAGAGAATGTCAGGTCTGTATTCTTGTTCTCGGTTCTCTGTGTACTCTTGGCCAAACGATGACGAGACACCTCAACGTTAGGCAAGACGCGGTGAAGTGTGGTGTGGGTGGTGCGAGTCTAACCATCCTCACCACGGCTCCCTCGTCGGCAGAAGTGTCATGATCACAATCCTAGAAGAACACAGGTTACCGCCCTGCAGGGCCCCTTCCCATAAAGCAAGGATGGTCCTTTGAGAGAAGCGGTTTACTAGCTTTGCTCCCAGTTCCACAGAAGTGTTGAGAGAGGCCGTGTGTAAAGTCTGATCACTCCAAACTTCTCCTTAAAGGAGTTAACTTTATTTGAAAGGAAGTGTGGGGAAATTCAAGCCGAAAAGTGTCCTAAAAATAATTTTGGTGGTATCTGAGAGGAGGTTGGTAGCTTCAAGAGGCGACAAGCTGCACATTGGGCAAGTTAGGTCACCAAAGAGAATGGAGGAAGCAAACTGGGGTCCCTGTGATGTGCTGGTGGGAAGGTAGAGTGGTGACCAGAACTGCAGGGAACAGTCTAACAGAGCCTCAAAGCTTAAACAGAGCCATCCTTTGACTCAGCAATTTCTCTCCTCCTGATATATGTAAAGAAAGGAAAACATGTTTGTACAAAAATTTTTACATGAATGTTCATAGACATAAAGAAAGTGAAAGAAGCACACATGCTCATCAAGTGATGGATGGATAAAGAAAACGCAGGTTGGGAGCTCCTGGAATAGTGCTGGAACATATTCTTCTTAGCAAAGTATGTCAAGAATGGAAGAAAAAGTATCCAATGTACTCAGCCCAACTATGAAACTAATTTATAGATTTCTTATGAAAGCCAAAACCCAATTATAGCTCCAGAAGAAGGGGAAAGGGAAGAGGGAGGGGAGGGGAGAGGGAAGGATGGGTGGAGGGAGACTAATTGGTGGGACCACACCTACGGAGCATCTTACAAGGGTACATGTGAAATTTACTACGTGTAGAATATAAATGTCTTATAACACAATAACTAAGAAAATGCTGTGAAGCCTATGTTAACCAGTTTCATGAAAACATTTCAAATTGTATATAAAACCAGCACACTGTAACCCAGCATGATTGCATTAATGTACATAGCTACGATTTAATAAAAAATTAATTAATTAATTAATTAATTAATAAAAAACATGAATTGATAAGGTTAAAAAAAGAAAACGGGGGATATCTTTACAAGGTAGTAGTATTCCATAGGAATAAGGGATGGAATCGTGGTATCAATGAGCCTTCAAAACATTATGCTAAGTGAAAAAAACATAGTTCCAAAAGACACTTATCATATGATTTAATTTGTATAATGTGTCCAGAATAGGTAAATCTATAGCGATAGAAAATAGATTATTGTTTTCCTAAAAGTGTGAAGTAGCTGGGGGAAATGGGGAGTGATTGCTAATGGGGATGAAGTTTTTTGAGGGAGGTAATGAACATTTTCTAAAATTGACCGTGATGATAGTAATATAACTCTGTGAATATACTAAAATCCATTGAACCAATAAATTGTAAATAATACATATCTCAATAAAGATATTATGAAAAAGAAATTGAAACTTATTCTTACGGATAAAATGGATTCCAGTGGGAATTATTATTATTATTATTTCCTTTTTGGTTGCAGTTTTCTTCACCCGGTCAGTAATTATTTGAGTGGTCACTACTTGGTATCAGGCTACTCAGCTGACTAAGGGCACATTTTCTTTTTGAGAGGTTAGGGTGAGTCTACCATTTGGTGTATGCTTTGCTTGCATAAGTTTATGCATGTCATATTAACTGGGTGATTGAGACACAACTGATGTTGAATAAACTGTATGTGTTTAAAGTACGGGCTATGTTAAATAGTTCAATGAAAATATTTCAGATTGTATATGAAGTCAGCACATTGTGCCCCATGATTGCACCAATGTACACAATTATGATTTAATAAAAAAAAATAAAGTACATAGTCTGACAACTTTTAACATACGTATATACCTGTCAAACAATGACCACCAAGAGGGTAATGAACATACTTACCATGCTCAAAAAACGTTCTAGTGTCTTCTTTGTACTTTCTTCTGCCCCTCTGTATCCTGTCCTTTTTAGGCAAATATGTGTCTGCTTTCTATTGCCATAGAGTTGTTTGTATTTTCTAGAATTTTATATAAAGCAGTCACAGTATGCGTTTGTTTTGTTTTGTTTTCTTGGCTTCTTTCTAAAGCATACTGCTTTGAGATTGGTCTATTTTGTAGCCTGTGTCCATAGTTAATTTCATTTTCGTGCTGAATAGTATGGCATTTTACAGATACACCATTTTTACCCATGCACTTAAAAAAAAAAGGTTTATTTATTGTTTCCTAACAGAGTGGGCCTGAGCTGTTCAGGGTTGAAATGGTGGCTGTGTGGTGTGGAACACCCACACTATTAAAACAGTGTTGCTTGGTCATATCCACTTTCTTTTATGGCTCAAAGGTATTCCATTTTGTAGAATTACCACTTATACTTTCTGTTGTTTTGAGCCTCTCCTGATAGTAGTGTACAAGTTTTTGTGTGGATGTATGTTTTATTTCTCTTATTTTATCCATAAATGATCCTACATTAATAATGTTCACTATAAATAAAGAAGTTTTACTTTTTTTCTAAACTAGATGTCTTTTCTTTTTCTTGACATATTACACTGGCTAGAACCTCTTGCAAATTACCAAATGGAATTGAAGAGTGCAGACATCTTTAAGTTGTTCATAACATAAGGGGGAAAACAGTCAGTCTTTCAGCAGTATGATGATGGTTGCAAGTTTTTATTTTGTATTTATTTCCTTTAAGCACATTATTAATGCATAATAATTCTATGTATTTGGGGGTACATGTGATATTTCGATGTATGCATGCATACTGATAAAATCAGGGTATTTAGGATATTTATCACCTAAAATATTTATTTTTTTTATGTTGGGAACATTTCAACTTTTCTCTTCTCACTAATTTGAAATGCATGATATATTGTTGTTAACTATAGTCATCGATTGTGCTATTTGACACTAGAAAGTATTTCATTATCTATTACTTTCCACTGACAGTATTTAACAGTTCTCTTTTCTCCCTTCATTGCCAGAATTTGTTATTTTTTTATTATATTGATAATAGTCATTCTAACTGACATAAGATAGGAATTCATTGTGATTTTGATTTGTATTTACTGATGATTAGATGTGTTTGGTATTTTTTCATCTACCTTTGGCCATTTGTATAACTTCTTTTAAGAAATGTCTGTTCAGCTACTTTGCCCACATTTTAATGTATGTGTGTATTTATTTATTTACTTGCTGTTGAGTGGTTATGTTCTTTCTGTATTGCGGGATAAATCGTTTGCAAATATTTTCTCTCAGGCAATTCTACAGGCTGTGTCTTCACTGCTTGTATTAATTCCTTTGTAGTGAAAAGCTTTTTAGTTTAACATCGTCCATGTGTCTATTTTTGTTACCTGTGCTTTTGAGATATCAGCCATAAAATATGTGCCTAGATCAATGTCGTAAAGCATTTCTTATATATTTTCTTCTGGCAGTTTTATAGTTTAGGGTATTACATTTATGTCTTAATTTCTTTTCAGTTGATATTTGTTTATGATAAGATAGGGGTCTAGGTTTGTTCTTCTGCATATGGGTATCCAGATTCGTCAGCACCATTCATTGAAGAGGTGTCTTTTCTCCTTTGCCTGTTCTTGGTATCATCATTGAAAATCAGCTGGCTGTAAATGTACAGATTCATCTCTGGAGTCTCTTCTCTGTTACATTCGTTTATGTTTCTGTTTTAAAACAATACCAGGCTATTTTGCTTTTTCTAGCTTTGCAGTATCATTTGAAGTTACATAGTGACATGCCTCTGGCTTTGTTATTTTTGCTCAAAAATCTTTGGATATCTTTGGACGTTTGGGGCCTTTTGTGGTTGTATACAAATACTATTTTTTTTTCTATTTTTGTAAAGACTGTCATTGATATTTTTATAGGAATCACAATGAACCTGCAGATTGATTTGACAAGTACAGTTCTTTTGAAAATATTCTTCAACTCCATGAGTGTGGGATTTTTTTTTTTAGACTATTTGTGTTATTTTTCATTTCTTTCACCAGTGTTTTGTAGTTTTCTGTTTAGAAACTTTTCACTTTCTTGGTTCAATATATTCTTAGGTAGGTTTTTTCATTTGTTTTGTTTTGCTTGTTTTGTAGCTACAGAAAATGGGATTGCTTTTTGATTTATTTCCAAGTAGTTCATTATTTGCGTGTGGAAATGCTACTGATTTTTGTTTGTTTACCTTGTGCCCTGTGAATTTACTGAAGTTATTTCTCTGTTCTTGGAGTTAATTGGTAGAATCCTTGGGTTTTTGCACATATAAGATCATGTCATCTGCAAAGAGGAACAATTTGAACTTTCTGTCTTCCAACTTGGATGCTTTTCATTTCTTCCTCTTGCCTAGTTGCTCTAGCTAAGACTTCTAACGAGAGTAGTGAAAATGGGCATCTTTGCCTAATTCTTAGAGTAACTGCTTTCAGCTTTTCCTCACTCAGTGTGATATAAGCTATAGATTTGTCACATCTGACCCATTTTATGTTCCTTCCATGACTAAATTGTCGAGAGATGTTAAATTTTATCATATATTTTTCTACATCTGTTGCAATGATCATATGATTTTTGTGTTTTTCATCTCGTTGACGTGATGTACCACATTTATTGTTTTGCATATGTTAAAATAGCCTTCCTTTCATGGGGTAAATTCCACTTGATCATGGTGCATAATTTTGATGTGTTTCTCAATTTAGTTTCCTAGTGCCCTTTTGAGGATTTTTGTATCTATATTCATAAGTGATATTGACCTACAGTTTTATTTTCTTGTATAAAATAAAGGTTTTTGGGGTCAGAGTAAAGCTACCCTCATAGAATGAATAGAATTCTTTTTCAATCCTCTGGAACAGTTTTAGAAGAACTAGTGTTAGTTCTTCTTTATAAGTCCCATAGAATTCAATAGTAATGCCATCAGTCCTCGGCTTCTCCTTTTGGGCAGGCTTTTTGTTATTAATGTAATCTTGTTATTCATTATTATTCTGTTCATGTGTTCTGTTTCTTCTTGCTTTAATATTTTGGTAGGTGGTATGTGTCTAGGAATTGTATTGATTTTCTCTAGGTTTTCAAATTTGTTTATATATAGATGGTCATGGTAGTCTCTAATGATTCTTGGCTTTTCAATGGTATCAGTTGTATTGTCACTTTTCTCATTTCTGATTTTATTTGGATCTTCTTTCCTTTTTTCTTGGTTAGTATAACTCAGCGATTTTTCAACTGGTATCCATGAGAGGCTCTTAGGTGTGTGTGAAAAATTGTAAAGATCATTAATTAAATTATTTTCAAAAGAACTTCAAAGAACAGTAAGTATATTCTTTTTTAAAGAGTAAAAAAGTTTACTCTTTTTTTTTTTAATCAACATAATTTAAGTGTGCCATGGAAGTTCAACTATATTTTCAAGTGTGCTTGACATAAAAAAGCTTGAAAAACACTGATTTAGCTATTGGCATATTGATTTTGTTCATTACAAAAAAACTTCTCATTTTGTTGATTGAATTTTTAAAATTCTCTGTATGGTTCAGTTTTGCTCTGATCATTATTATTTTTTTCCTCCAACTAATTTTTTGATTTATTTTTTTTTCCTGCTTTTCTAATTCCTTGAGGTTGTTTATTTGAAATACTTCTGCTTTTTGATGTAGGCATTTATTGTTATAAACTTGCCTTTTAGCTCTAGCTCTGGTTTCACTGATAAGTTTCACTTTGTTGTGTTTCTATTTTCATCTGTTTCAAAAATTTTTTTATTTCCATCTGGATTTCTTCATTGACCTAAGGATCGTTTGGAAGCATGTTGTTTAATTTCCATGTATTTGTAAAGTTTCTAAATTTCCTATTTTTTTGATTTCTAGTTTTATTTCCTTGTGATCTGGGAAGATATTTGATTAATTTCAATTATTATTATTATTATTTTTTGAGAGCGAATCTCACTATGTCACCCTTGGTAGAGCGCCATGGCATCACAGCAACCTCTAACTCTTTGGCTTAAGCAATTCTCTTGCTTCAGCATCCCAAGTAGCTGGGACTACGGGCGCCTGCTACAACGACCTGCTATTTTTTTTAACTGTAGTTGTCATTGTTGGTTAGCAGGCCCCGGCCAGGTTTGAACCTGCCTGCCTCGGTGTTGGTGGCCGGCATGCTAACCATTGAGCTATGGGTGCCAAGCCATTAAAATTGTTTTTTGAGACTAGTTTTGTGGCCAAATATATGGTCTATTCTGGACAATGTTGCATGCACTATTGAGAAGAGTATATATTCTGCAACTTTTGAAGAAAAATGCTCTGGAAAGGTATGTTAGCTCCATTACATCTATAGTACAAAACTATACAAAGAAATTTGATGTTTCCTTGTTGATTTTGGATCTAGATGGTATGTCCAATGCTTAAAGTGAAGTGTTGGTGTTCCCAACTCGTATTGTATTGGAAGCTGTCTTTTCTTTTTGATCTAATAATATTTTCTCTATATATTTGGGTGTGCCGAGTGTTGAGTAGATATATGTTTAGAATTATTATATCCTCTTGCAGAATTGATCCCTTTTTCATTCTATACTATTCTTCTTTATCTCTTTTTTTTTTTTCCCTTGCAGTTTTTGGCTGAGGCCAGGTTTGAACCTACCACCTTCAGTATATGGGGCTGGTGCCCTACTCCTTTGAGCCAAGTTGCCGCCCAATCTTTATCTCTTTTTACAGTGTTTGACTTAAAGTCTGTTTTTTTTTTTTTTATTATTAAATCATAGCTGTTAACATTAATGCAATCATGGGGTACAATGTGTTGGTTTTATATACAACTTGAAATATTTTCATCGAACTGGTTAACATAGCTTTCATGGCATTTTCTTAGTTATTGTGTTCAGACATTTATATTTTACATTTAGTAAGTTTCACCTTTACCCTTCTAAGATTCACTGTAGGTGTGGACCCACCAATTACTCTCCCTC
>CAUYRH010114023.1:0-17419 GCA_963574655.1 Perodicticus potto | reverse complement strand
GTGAAGGGTCAGGAGAAATCTTCTAAATACGGATCAAAATTGTTTGCACATAGTAAATGAGAAAATATCATGAATGTTACATTAATCAGGTGGATAAAAATATCTCCGATTGTATGGGAAGCCCACACACTGTACTCCAAGCTTGAATCATTGTACACAGTTATGACTTAATAAAAAATAATTTAAAAAAAATAAAATAAAATAAAATAAACTTGTTAAATCAACAGTTTTTATTTCCCTTGCGTTAGAACAATAAATGTCCACTGTAACTTGCCACTGCTGAATTTTGAAGTATTTCATTAAAATTTCCAGTCGTATAACAAATAAGCTCTTGCTATAAATAGCAGAGCTATATAAATCTCTTCTCACCCACCTGAGAATAATCCAGACATTAAATTCCTTTTCTACCCTGCTCTCTGCTGTTATCTTCCCTCCTGCTTTTACACAGTCTCTGCCCAACACCAGCTTCAGTTGCTAAGCAACTGAAAGAGCTTTGTTGTTCTTGAACACTAACCATTAACTGCCCTCATTTTCTCTAATAAAAATATGCCTGTAGCCCAAATTACCTCCTTTTCCTGAAAAACAGAGCAGGATGCTGATGACTTATGCTAATAGGAAGGCAAAGGCAAATCACAACCACGTAGATAAATACGGGAAGAGAAAACTCAAAATGTATGAGCAACTCTGCACATGGTCCCCAAACACTGCACTAACAGGGGCCCATTTTGCTTCTTTAAAAAGATCGTAATTGTATTGAACCCCTATTATGTACTAGGCGCTATGTTAAGTAGTTAAAAAGTGATATTTCTTTTAATATTCCATCCCACTTCGTGAAGACTTTATACCCCAGAACAGGACAACTTGATAAAATTCAGTTAGATGAAAGGTACACTGTTGTTTTGACATCAGAACAGTAAGATAGACAAGAGGTGATTGTTATAAAACTTCTTGTCAAACAGGAGTCTTAGCCTGCTCAAGAAACCTTAGTTATTTTAATTACAATTAAGATTCTTTCTAAATTCTCATTGGCAACCATTTAAACATACAAAATAATACTAGATTCTCCGTGTTTCATTTTTTTAGATATTCTAGAATATTTACAAAACTCTGGAACTTAGGTGCCAGCGTTTGTGCCAGCAGTGACCTTCTTAGACTTAGATAAATCAGTAAAGTGGAGGCCAGGTCACCAGACCTAGTGAATTATTGTTTTTATGGACAGACTCGTGTATGATACCTAGTAATAATACACTGTTGTTGTTTTAAAGCATTACATTTTAGGGTGGTTTGTTATTCAGTAGTTGCTAACCAATACAAGGGAAACCTTACATACAGAGCTAGGTTAGGGATCAGGCTAGCCCAGGGATTCATAAAGATCCATCCAAAAATCTCAGGAATACACGCATACACACACACACACACACAGAGGAAATGTGTGCCAACAAACTCTAGTTTCCATAGTTTTTTTTTTTTTTTTTTTTTTTTTTTTTGAGACAGAGTCTCACTCTGTCATCCTGCGTAGAGTGCTGTGGTATTATCATAACTCACAGCAAACCTCAAAGTCTTGGGCTTGAGCAATCCTCTTGCCTTAGCCTCCCAAGTAGCTAGGACTACAAGTGGCTAGCTTTTTCTATTTTTAATAGAGGCGGGGTCTTACTCTTGCTCAAGCGATCTACCCGCCTTGCCTCCCAGAATGCTAGGATTACAGGCATGAGCCACCGTGCCTGGCTTTAATAGCTTTCTTACATAACTGAAAAAATGTGTATTGTTTCTGTTTCCAGAAAAGTAGAAAATATTAAGCAAAAAACAAAAAAATGAGTCCTTTAGTCTCAACCACACACTCATTAAATAAATGTTGAATAAACATCTAAAAAGTATTAAACCAAAGAGCACAAAGTAATCAGATGGATAAGGAACCACTGTTTTCACTCAATTGCCTGCTCATAGATCATGGCATACTAATGTTCTTAGACTGATATACTAATTGTCTTCATTTTCTTGGAAAACATCAGAAGCAAAAAACAAGAGTACTTTTCTAGTTCAGAAATAGAAAAGTTGTTAGGGCCTTGAGAGGTAAGATCAGGTCAAAAGTTGATAGCTGCCAAAGATGCCTCATTCCTCCTAGTCTATGTCTCCTTTCTTTCCTGAACAACTCATCCTGGTGTTCAGACTATCAGTTCCAGATGCCAAATCATCTTTAGACTTTGCTGAGTTTGGAGTTTAAAGGGTCAAGTTTCAAGAAAGCCAGGAAAAGTCATTTATGAGCTATGGGAGAGTGGAAATTCCATATGGTTTCTGACTTATAAAATGTAAAATAGTATTTTTTAAAAACTATCTTCTCTACTCTAACTTATTTTCTTAAAGTATAACCTTGCCTTGTGGTTACTCTCTCAAGGGAAGTATTTTAAAAGGTCTCCTTTGGAAATAACAAAGTCATTCAAGTTCAAAATTTTGGTCTATGTCAGCAAGTATTTCTGTACACTGTTCTCCAGTGGGCGACTGGTGCCATACAACTTACTGAAGGCAGTTCCATCTTTCTTCAGATCTAGGCTGGAGAGAAAACGGAGAGTGATCTTAACAGTTACATTTTAGATCTAGTTAACATAGAAAATAATTAAACAGAGTATAAGAAATTCAGTTCTCTTAGGCCAGAGGCCAATTATTTCCCCCACGTAACTTACGAGAAGTATTGCTCAGTGAGTGGTTAGGAGCAGGGTTTGGGATTCTAGTTCCAGCTCTGCCATTTACTTGCTATGAGACTTCAGTTTCCTCATCTGTGGAATGGGCATAAAACCTAAGGTACAGAGGGGTTTTGAGGAAAGTGTGTCAAGTAAACAGCTAATATTTATTGAGCCTGGTACTATAATTAACATGCTTCTTTTGTGTTTGATACGTTATATTTTGGGGCCTATTTGGTACAGCAGTTTGGTCTACCCCAACAAATACAGGTGACAAATACAGAGTTAAAATCCAAATGTTAGGTTGGGCATGGTGGCTCATGTCTATATTGCTAGCACTCTGGGAAGCCAAGGAGGGTGGATTGCTCAAGCTCAGGAGTTCGAGACCAGCCTCAGAAAGAGCGAGACCCCATCTCTACTAAAATTAGAAAAACTAGCTGGGCTCTGTGGTGGGTACCTGTAGTCCCAGCTACTGAGGAGGCTGAGACAAGAGGATCTCCCGAGCCCAAGAGATTGAGGTTGCTGTGAACTATGACACCATAGCACTTTACCCAGAACAACAGAATGAGACTGTGTCCCAACACAAAAACAAACAAACAAATGAACAAAAAGAAATGTTAATCGAATGATGTTAAAGGCTAGTGGGATAAATCTGTGATGGCCTAATATACTCACCTTTGGCAGGAAAATATAGGGTAGCTATAAAGCTACTACTTTAAATTGCACATGAACTTTATGGCCACCCCGTATACAGCAGAGACAATAAAGCCAAGAGTTAAACAGCCTGGTCTTCCATTTCCAACACACCTGGTTGAAACCCTTGCTCTGCCATGAACTAGCTGTGAAATGGAAGGTACCTCATTTAACCTCGGAGGCTTGGTGAACCCAGGTGAAGAGTTGGGATGAGGTTTTGTCAAGCTTGAGTGATGTTATGACTTTAAGCCCTTAGCACAATTAATAGACTCCGTAACAGCAATCCTGTATCAGTATAGCTGCCCATTGGGTGGGAATGTTCTTACCAGCTGGTCAAAGCCCCCCCCACCCCGCCAATAGGTGGAGCTGTGACACCGGGCAATTCTTACTCTCCAGGCTCCCCTTCTTGTCTCTGGCTAGCCTCACTCATCCTTCTTACTCGCAGAGTGGGCCTTCAGATATAATAGCAACTATAGCTAGGTTACTACTTTTCCTCGCATTCCGTCTGGATTCAATTAGATTTCCAGGCCTTGCCGTTCTTCCTCTTGACCTACGACAATGGAAAATTTTGGGCTCTGTGAAGGTACTCGTCCACAGAGCGTTACTCGTGTTATTTTACTAATGTAGCCCTGAGATAGCAACATGACTTCCCCCTTTCCACGTTCTAATGCACACGTCCAAGTTCTAATA
Organism: Perodicticus potto; assembly: GCA_963574655.1. Lineage (NCBI taxonomy): Eukaryota > Metazoa > Chordata > Mammalia > Primates > Lorisidae > Perodicticus > Perodicticus potto. Next base: position 13,361 of record CAUYRH010114023.1, on the reverse strand, counting down.
CCCGAGGAATGTTTCACTCTCAACCCCAAGTACTAACCACAGAGAGTAAATTCCAGGCTCATGTTGCCCACTTATCAGTAGGAGGGAGCCCAGATGAAGCCCAGGTCTCCCCGGGCCAGCCTGGCTGTCCCACAGGCTGAGAACCCTCAGAGACGCCCATGACCCGAGAACAGCCCTCCTCGGGTTCCTAAACCAGCCGGAGACCAAGACGTCATCCACTTGGCTCTGCATCGCTTTCAAGCGAGGACGTGTGTAAAGTCGCCAGCAGTCCTGGTTTGTCCTATGGAGACCAGAGTCTCCAGGACCAGCCAGACGACCAGAGAGACCATCTCAAAGGGCCAGAAGTTGCACAGCAGCCTCCACGGGAGGCAAGAAGGGTCAAATCATGTCTTCATCTCCTTTCCGTGGCCTTTCCTCCCCACATTCCCACCAAAGCCAAACCCCTGGAGGATTTAGTCGTGTCGTTCTCGAAAGGTAAAATCTCTCTCCAGCTATCATTCTCGCTGGTTAATGCTGTTTAAGTATTTCCACCCTGTTTTGTGTTCATATTTTGTAATTGACTTGATAGCACAACAAACAGGAGTGCTGATTATTCATGGAGGCAATCTTGGTCTTATTCCATATTTTCAAGTACTGAGTCAATCCCTTTTGCTTCTCCTGGGTCTAGTCACGTGGTCATAACCAGACTTCCAAGTTCATGAATATCTTCCGTAACACACTAGATTGCACTCCAGTGCACTATTTTTACTTGACTAAATTGGCATACTTGGTTACAGCTATGTGACTGTTACAGTATTTCCTGGAATAACTTCAACATTCATTTTATTGCAAAATACTACAAACCACATCGTGTTCACGGTAATGTTCAGCTAGCACTTTAACTCCAATACACCTGGCACACTTGAACTTTCCCCTCCTTTTCTTCTATTCTAATGCTCAACAACCAAAGTAGAAGGAAAAGGAATAATTGTTGAAGCCAGTGGATACCATTCATTGGAAAACATTATAAATTCAATTTTCTTCTGAACCACAACTAAACCAAAATTTCTCTAAAATCTTTACCAAAGTTGAAAGGAATTTAGGTAGCTGTAAATCTCTCTCTTTGTTAGCAATTTATCAATTCTATAGATCAGGAATTGGCAAACCTTCAATGAACCAGTGGTTCTCAACCTTCCTAATGCCTCCTAATGCCGCGACCCTTTAATACAGTTCATGTTGTGGTGACGCCCAACCATAAAATTATTTTCATTGCTACTTCATAACTGAAATTTTGCTACTGTTATGAATCGTAATGTAAATATCTGATATGCAGGATGTATTTTCATTGTTACAAAGGGGTTGCAATAGGGGGGGTCCCATAGGCTGAGAACCGATGCTATAGCCTGAAGGCAAATCCAGCCTGCAGCCTATTTTTGTAAATAAAGTTTTATTGGAGTGCACCCTTGATAACGTGTTTACGTGTTATCCATCCACACACTACAACAGCAGAGTAGACAGCTCTAAAGCCTAAGTTTTAACTATTTGGTTCTGTAGAGAAAACGTTTGCTGACTCTTGCTATAGAGATGGAAGATTTCAAGTGCATTAATTTGTATCTGTGAGGGTGAGGATGGAATAGAAGAGATGATTTCTACTTGATGCAGTTTACACTTGGGACTTCCCTTCTGTATTTGGTTGAATAGCCTGTGTCTCCCCCTACTCATGTCCACCCACAACCTGTGAATCTGTGAATGTGGCCTTATTTAACAATAGGATCTTTGCAGATACAATCAAGTTAAAGATTCAAGGTCATGCTGGATTGAGGTGGGCTCTAAAGGCAACAACAGGTGTTTGTATAAAGAGAGGAAACTTTGCAGACACAGAAGAGAAACACATTAAAGAAGGCCCCGTGACAACACAGGCAGAGGCTGGAGTGATGCTACTATTGTCAAAAGTACTCAGGATTGCCAGCAGCCTTGAGAGCTTCAGAGACACAAGGTAGATTCTTTCCTAAAACCACAGGGGGAGCAAGACCTGCTAACACCTTTATTTCAGATTTTTGGCCCCCTGAACTGTGAAAAAGTACATTTCTGTTGTTTCATGCCACATAGTTGGGGGGAAATTTGTTACCACAGCCCTGGAAATCTAACATATGCTGTATTCATGTTCTGGCTGTGAAGTCCTTAGACTACTTTTCTGTTCTACCAGGAAAGAAAGATCAAGTAACTTAGCACGATTACAAATCACCGATGCCCAGGAAATTCTAAATGCTAGTAAAGACGACATAAAGCAGCCTTTCGAGTTAGTAAGCTAGGCTTGGGTTGGAATTGAAGTAAGAAAGTAGAGGGAAAATCATTGTAAAGTGAAAGAGGAGAAACTCAACAACTAAGGAAGTATATGCTTGAATAGTTTCACGTTTTTTTACCTTAGCAAGTAGAAAAATACTTTTACTGGTATTAACTTTAAGAAGTACATGTTGAACATTTTCTCCCCACTGGGTACGCTTCAAGCACTCTCGTCCTGATAGGCACCGTCCGGCATTTCTCAGGCCCCGAGCGAGTGGTGCTTTCTTTACTGAGGAAGCCTTCTCCTGCCACTGCTCTCTCCCCGGCCACCTCCCCACAGTATGTGTGACACCTGCGCCCACAGTGTCAGCAGGGCCATACCCTTCCGAAAGTTTCAGGAAAGAATCTTTCCTTGTGTCTTTGTGGCTTCTGGCCATCCTGAGCACTTTCTGACGATAGTAGCATCATTCCGATCTCTGCCTGTGTTGCCGCATGGCCTTCTGTTACATACGTCTCCTCTGTCTTTTTACGTTCCCCTCTCCTGATAAATTTTATAACACCTGTCATGGATTCAGGGCCCGCCTCCATCCTAGGACTTTGCGGATGTAAACAAGTGAAGATGGGCCAGCATGACTTCATCTGATCTTGTTTACATCTGCAAACTTGACCTTGGAACTCCTCCTTCCAAGTGTGCTCTCTCTGGCAGGCACCTTTTTGATCCAGATGAAACACTCAACCCTTCTCTAATTTCTACAAGATTTCAATCTCAAAATATCAGTAAGTTGGGTTTATTGTTGTTGTTGTTGCAGTTTGGCTGGGGCCGGGTTTGAACCTGCACCCTCGGTATATGGGGCCGGCACCCTACTCACTGAGCCACAGGCGCCACCCTATATCAGTAAGTTTAATAGGTTTTCCTGACAATAATGCGGCATCACAAACAACGTTGAACACTGGGCACTGTAGTCCTTGCAATGTCCTCCGGCTACTCTATTCCCATAGGGTTTAATGATCCTACTTTCTACTTAATTCAAACCACCATCTTACCAGCTAATTCTTCTCTCTCTAGGAATAGAGGTAGGGGAGACTCCCATTGTCTTATCCAGAATTGCTTAGTCTTTATTAACTAACAGGAATGCCTTTATCTGCAAGCAATGGAAATGAAGCTACAGTGACTTAAAGGAATAGAAGTTTATTTTCCTTATATAACAAGATATACAGAGATAGGCAGTCTGGGGCTAATACAATTGCTTAATAATTCCATCGGGATCCCAGGCTTTCTCAGTCCCTTTGTTCCACTGTTATTAGATGTCACATTTGTTCTCACACATATGGTCTCAGGGTTACAAGATGCCTGCTGCCTTGTCAGGCAAAAGAACATTCTCTCCATGATACGAAGGCTGAAAATCAGATAAGTGCTGATTTATGTAATTCATTATGTATTTTTTGATGCCATGAATCATATTGCACACAAAATTTTAGAAACTAAATCAGAGTTAGGGTTTTTTTTTTTTTTTGAGACAAAGTCCCACTCTATTGCTCTATGTAGAGCACTATGACATCATAGCTCACAGCAAACCTCCAACTCCTCGGCTCAAGTGATCCTCTTGCCTCAGCCTCCTGAGTAGCTGGGAATACAGGCACCAGCCACAGTGCCGGGCTAGTTTTTCTATTTTTAGTAGAGACAGGGTCTCACTCTTGCTCAGGCTGGTCTCAAACTCCTAAGTTCAAAGGATCCACCTGCTTCAGCCTCCCAGAGAACTAGGATTATAGGCGTGAGCCTCCACTCCTGGCACAGAGTTAAATTTTTACTAATTATTTATTTATTTATTTGAGATAAAGTCTCACTCTGTCACCCTGGGTGACATCATAGCTCACAGTAACCTCAGATTCATGGGTTTAAGCCATTGTCTTGCCTCATTCCCCCTAATAGCTGGGACTACAGGCACCCGCCACAATGCCTTTTCTACTTTTAGTAGAGATGAGGTCTTGCTCTTGCTCAAGCTGGTCTCAAGCTCCTAAACTCAAGCAATCCACCTTCCTCAGCCTCCCAGAGTTCAAGGATTACAGGTGTGAGCCACCATGCCAGGCCCAGAGTTAGATTTTTAAATACATAGTAGCTTTCTGAACTACACCAATTGAGTTTCCAATGCAGAGAAATGATAACAAACATTTAAGAAATTATTATAAGAGCTGCTACATCTTGAATGTTCCTGTATTATGTACCAGACCCTGTAACAGGCATTCTTCATGCATTACTTTATTTAATTCTCATGATTCATCCTTCTACAGATAAAGACACTGAGGTTCACTGAGATGTTAAGTGATCTAGAAAATGTTACGCAAGTCCCATGCCTGGTCAGCCTAATTCAAAACTTTATACCATACCTCTGGGTGCATAGAGATTTCCTTTTGATTTACCCCAAAGTCCAAGCAATGGTCCTTAAGCCCTTTGATTGCATGTCTGTGCACTATGACTTTTAACACACACTAAGGAAATGGTGCATACTTTATACATTTCTTTACCTTTATACCTTTCTTTATCTTTTTAAGATATTTTGTTGGTAGTGTAAAGATTGTTAGTCTTGAAATGTATCCTCAATATTTAGTTATCATAAGATGGGTTATAGATCTATTTCTTTTTTCTTTTTTTTCTTTTGTGCAGTTTTTGGCTGGGGCTGGGTTTGAACCTGCCACCTCCGGCATATGGGGCCAGCACCCTACTCCTTTGCACCACAGGTGCCACCCAAGATGGGTTATAGATCTATTTCAAGACTAGATTTCCATGGCTCTTACATCACTGTATAATGCTGCCTCCCTTAATAACTGAATTTAAGAAAATTGGAAAGCCATCCAGATTAAGAAAAGGTATTCAATTATGCAGAAGATCTGCCTGTGTTTGCAGCTGCTTGACAAAGTATCCTTCTTTAAGGCCCAATTGAAAGAACAAAGTAAGTCAAAGCTTCACATGAGTTAGTTTTCTATATTCAATTCTCTTTCTGTGCCTCACCCCACTCCCCCATCCCTATGGATTTCTTTCCCTTACTTTAAGCCTTCTGTTTATTTTACTACTTTGCCCTATCAAAACAAGGAAGGATTTATTGAGTAGGTATATGCATTTTTTGAATGGCTGATTAATGACACTTTGCTGACACACTTTCAAACTAAACATTACCCCCTCTAGATATTTTCGTTTTTGTTTTTTATATTGAATTGTAAAGTGAAAGATTATTCTCAGTAAAGAAAATTGGCATGCGCAAGTAAGGAAATATGGAGAGAGACTTCAGGGTGGACCTCTTCTGTTAAACCCGAAGGCAAACCTAATTAAGTCATTTTAAGGAGATTTGGGGATGAGAATGAGAGGAGCTGGTAAGTTCTCCTTTCTTCTTTTGTGATACTTATCCTAAAAAATAGAGGGTACCGCTATATTGATCATCTTGATTATCACCTTAATTAACGTCATTGTCATCATCCTAGCAAAATGCATTGCTTCAATCTGCAATACCATCTAATATCTGAGATCCTCCCCTTACATCTGTCTCTGCAGCACTCAAATAGACAAGATTTGACACTTCTGCCCACCAGTCCTGTGCCGGGATAGTGCCTGTAATTACATGGGCATGATCTCTCGTATGAGTCAGAATTCAATATTTCCCAAAAGGTGTCCAAGAGCAGAATATATTGGAATTACTTGGGGTATTTATTTAAATGCAGGTGCCTGGGCCCTGTCACAGTTTTATTGAATCACAGTCCTCCAGGAACTTAACACACACTAAATTTGGGGAACAGCTGGATCAATTATAGACAATCCTTAACTTACGATGGTCTGGCCCGATTTTTCACCTTTAAGATAAGCAAAAGCAATACATTATTTAATATAAACTATGCTCTGAGTATTGTCTTAATCTATTTTCTGCTACTACAACAAAATGCTATAGACTAGGAGAGGGGACAGAGCAAGATGGCCAAATAGAAACCTCCAGCAATCATCCCTCTACATGAACACCGAATGCAACAACTGTCTACGCAAGCACGCACCTCAAGAAGAACCAAACTCCAGGTGAGTGATCCTACCACTTGGGCTTAACACTGTTTCAAGGAAAAAGGGTACTGCACAGGGCAGAAGAGCCAATCTTGCATTGTCTCCGCCACCTAACCCCTGTCCTCCAGCAGTGTCACATCAGTGTCACATCCCTGCCAGAGTGAGAGAGAATCTGTATGCCTAGGGAAGGGACAAGGAAGTGACTGTAGGACTTTGCATTGAAATTCAGGGCCACCTGGGCCCGGGGGAAATCAGTTCCAGGAAGAATTCTGCTGGTACCCACTGAGGAATCATTTAGACCAGACCAGCCAGAGAGAAATCTTCCACCCCAAAACACCAAATTCCAACTAGTCCCACCACCAACTGACAAAAAGAAGCCTTGGGCCTGGACTAAATATATAAGGCAGTCAGGCCACAAAGGCCACAGTCCTTGGGCAATTCCTGCAGCTGTGCTGACTGAGCACCAGTGGACTTGGAGGATGTGTGACCCAGTGAGACACCAGCAACAGTGGCCAGGCCAGTGCCTGTGTCATGCCTCCCCCAACTACAGGCAAAGCAGCTCATGGGGCGTCTTTCTCCACTTGGAGAAAGGAAAAGGAGGAGTTCAAAGGTCTTTGTTTGCAACTTGGACACCAGCCCAGCCACAGTAAAGTAAGGGCTATGCAGACTCCTGACACCACTGAGTCTAGGATTTGGTTCCTGGACAGTATTTGTAGATCCACGTTGGGCCAGAAAGAAATATGCTATAGTAAAGGGAAGGGCCCACATTTGCTGCCTACTGACTAAAGAACCTTTGGACTTTGAATAAACATCAGAAGTAGCCAGGCAATAGTCACCAGGGCTTTGAATGAGACTGGACTGGCTTTAGGTGTCACTTGGCAAGAGTGGCCACAGAATGGCCATGTCACTCCTCCACCAACTCCAGCACCCCAGCACAAAGAGTGAAGGAAAAGAGTGAGAGACCTTGCCAGGTGATCCAGAGAATGCTCCCATATCTTCCCCAAGTTCACCAAGGTAGTACCACCAGGAGGCTGTAGGACTGGGCTTAGGGCACCTTCAGTGCTGATACGCTACAGTTAACAAAGACTTAGACCACAACACTCAATTTCCTTTGAATATGTGGAAAGCCTCTACAAAAAGGGCAAGTGCAAGCAAGCCCAAACTGTGAAGATTAAAATAAATACCTAACTCTTCACCGTCCAAGCATTGACAAACTTCCACAAGCATCAGAACATCCAGGAAAACATGAAATTACCAAACAAAGTAAGATACCAGTGACTAATCCTGGTGGACTTGTATAACCTTTCAGATGAAGAATTCAAAATTGCTGTTCTGAAGAAGTTCAGTGAACTCCAAGACAACACAGATAAGGAATTCAGAAGTCTAACACAGAAATTTAACAAAGAGACTGAAAAAATGTTCTTTTAAATCAAGTGGAAATTTTGGAGCTTAAGAATTCAACTGACAAACTGAGAAATACCTCATAATCTTTCAACAGCAGAATTGACCAAGCAGTAGAAAGAATTAGTGAGCTTGAAGACAGGCTATTTGAAAATACACAGAAGAGAACAAAGAAACAAGAATGAAAAAGAATAAACAAGAGCACACTGAACAAGAGCTAGAAAATAGCATCCAAAGGACAAATTTAAGAGTTATTGGCCTTAAAAAGGACATAGATATATTGGGGTGGAAAGTTTATCTGAAGAAACAATAAGGAAGAAGTCTTTAAACCTAGAGAAAGATATCAATATTCAGGAAGGTCATAGAACACTAAGCAAATTTAACCCAAACAAGACTGCCTTGAGGCATTGAAACATTTAATAATCAAGCACCCAACAGTCCAGGATAGGCCCTAAGGAAGGTGCAAAAATAAAAAAATAAGAAATAAAAGAGCAGAAAGAAAAAGTATAAAGAGCTCCAATATATTTGGCAACAGACTTCTTAGCGAAAACCTCAAAAGCCAAGAGAGAGTGGCATGACATAGTCAAAGTGCTGCAGGAAAAAAGCCCCTTAACCCTAGAACATTGTATTCTGCAAAAATTCCCTTTAAACATAAATGAGAAATAAAGATTTTCCCGGACAAACAAAATCTGAGGAATTTCATCAACACCAGACCCATCCTATAAGAAACGCTAAAAGGAGTTCTTCAATCAGAAAGGAAAGGACCTTAATGAACAATAAGAAATTATCTAAAAAGTATAAAACTCGCTGGTAACAGTAAGGACACAAATACAGAATACTTAATTGCTGTAATTGTGTATAAACCATCTCGAGTAAAAGATTATAAAACAACCCTATCAAAAATAATTGGAACAACTTTCTGAGTGATAGAATAAAAAGACATGTATGGAAACAACAAAAATTTAGAAAGCTGATGGGGGGAGGGTGGAGTTAAAGGATAAAATTTATGTTAGATTTCTTTTTGTTTGTTTTTTTGTAAGCAGAGTTATATGTTTAAAGCAATTCATTATAGAATGTTTTCTGCAAGTCTCACGGTAGGTTCGAACCAAAAAACCTACAACCTACACAAAAAATAAAAAGCAAGAACCACAGAAAATCACTTTTATCAGAGGAAGATGAGAAAGAAAATAAAAAAGGGAGGACCATGAAACAACCAAAAATCAAATAACAACACAGTAGTAATAGGTTCTTACCTGTCAATAATAACATAGTCCAAAGTGAATGGACTAAACTCTCCAATCAAAAGAAATAGAATGGCTGAATAGATTAAAAAAAAAAAATTTAAAAAAGGAGAGAGAGAGAGACAAGTATACGTCGTCTGCGAGAAACCCTCTTCACCTCTCAAGACACGTGGAGACGGTGACTGTGGGGATGGACGAAGTGAGCCCATGCAAATGGAAACCAAAAAGGTATAGTAGCTACACATCTATCAGATAAAATAGATTTCAGGACTTAAACCACATAAAAAAACAAAGAAGTTAATATATAATATAATAATAAAGGGATCAATTCACCATAACAATTGTAAATATATATGCAGCCAGCACTGGAGTACCCAGATATGTAAAGCAAATGTTATTAGAGCTAAAAAGAGATATAGAAATGAATATAATAACCATTGGCGACCTCAACACTCCACTTGCAGCCTTGCATCATCTAGACTGGTGGTTGTCAACCTGTGGGTCATAACCCATAGGAACTGTATTAAAGGGCAGTGGCATTAGGAAGGTTGAGAACCACTGATCTAGACAGAAAATCAACAAGAAAACATTGGACTTAGTCTGCACTGTAGACCAAACGGACCCTATAGATATTTACAGAGTGTTTCATTTTACAACTGCAGAATACTCGCTCTCCTGTGCTCATGAATTGTTCTCAAAAATGAACCACATGTTAGGCCATAAAACAAGTCTTCAAAAATTCAAAAAAGAAAACAGGAATCATATCAAATATTTTCTCTGATCACAATGGAATTAAACTAGAAACATTAAGAGGAACATTAGAAACTATATAAACACATGGAAATTAAAAAATATGCTCCTGAATGACCGGTAGGTTGATAAAAAGATTAAGAGGAAATTTAAAAAATTCTCAAAACAAATGAAAATGAAAACACAACTTGTTAAAAAAAAAAAAAAAGAAAACACAACTTGTTTAAACCTGTCAAAGCATTGATAAGAGAAAAATTTATAGCAATAAGTACCTGCATCAAGAAAAGTAGAAAAGCTTCAAATAAACAACCTAACAATACATTCCAAAGAATAAAAAAACAAGAGCAAACTAAATTCAAAATCAGTGAGAGAAAAAATAATAAAGATCAATGCAAAAAATATATGAATCTGAAACAAACAAACAAAATACAAAAAAACAATGAGACAAAAAGTTGCTTTTTGAAAATATAGCCAAAACAGACATACCTTTAACCAGACTAGGAAAAAAAGAGAGAGAGAAGACCCAAAATAAAAAAAATCAGAGAAGAAAAGGAGACATTACAATGAATCCTGGAGAAATACAAAGGGTCATTAGAGGCTTCTACAAGCAACTATGTGCCAATAAATTGGAAAACCTAGAAGAAATGGATAAATTGCTAGATACATATACAACCTACCAAGAATGAATCAGGGAGAAATCCAAAATCTGAATAAACCAATAACAAGTAATAACATAGAAGCAGTAACAAAAAGCCTCCCATCAAAGAAAATCCTAGGACCTGATGGCTTCACTACTGAATTCTACCAAGCCCAAAGAACTAATACCAAGCCTACTTAAACTATTCAAAAAAGAAAATGTGGAAGAAGAAATACTCTCAAACTCATTCTATGAGGCCTATCTTACTCTAATACTGAAAGCAGACAAAGGCACAAAAAAACTATAGACTAGTATCCTTCATGAACATAGATTCAAAAATCCTCAACTAAATACTAGCAAATCAAATTCAACAACATACTATAAAGTTGTTTCATCATGATCAAGTGGGATTCATCCCAGGGATGCAAGGATGGTTCCACATTCACAAATCCATGTGATACATCTTATCAGCAGAACGAAAGACAAAGCCATGTGATCATTTCAACTGATACTGAAAAAGGATTCAATAAACATATCTTTACGATTAAAAAAAAAAATCTCAAAACACTGGATATAAAAGGAACTTACCTAAACACAATAAATACCTAAAACACATATAAAAGTTTCATACTGGTGAGGTAAAACTGAGAGCCTTTCCTCTAAGATCTGGAACAAGACAAGGATGCTCACTTTACTGCTGTTATTCAACAGTCCTGGAAATTCTATGACTAGACCAGTCCAACAACAGATAAAAATAAATGGCACCCAAATTGGGAAGGAAGAATTCAAATTATCCTTGTTTACAGATGATATTATCTTGTATGTAGAGAAAACTAGAGGCTCTATACATGCATGTACACACGTGTGCACGCACACACTCACACACACAATTACTATAAGCTTAGTGTGTTAGGTGTGAGTATTGCCTGCTTAAGTTTAACCCTAACCTTAAGCTAAATAAGAGCCGCTCAGACAGCACCTTTAAGTCAAGGCATATTTTAGACTTTGTGGCTCTTTTGACTTTTTAACTTTACATTGAACTTTTAAAAAATTCTATAGCTCTGTACAGATGTTGGCATGGATATGGAGAGAAGGGAACCTTCTACACTGCTGGTGGGAATGCAAGCTAATATGACCTTTTTGGAAAGAAGTTTGGAGAACACTCAAGGAACTAAAAGTAGACCTACCGTTCAATCCTGCAATTCCTCTACTAGGTATATACCCAGATGATCAAAAATTATTTTACAACAAAGATATTTGACCAGAATGTTTATTGAAGCCCAATTCACAATAGCCAAGACATGGAAACAGCCCAAGTGCCCATCAAACCAGGAAGGGATTAACAAATTGTGGTATATGTACACCATGGAATACTATGCAGCCATAAAAAAAGATGGAGACTTCACATCTTATATGTTTACCTGGATGGAGCTGGAACATATTCTTCTTAGTAAAGTATCTCAAGAATGGGGAAAAAAAGTATCCAATGTACTCAGTACTACTATGAAATCAATATATAAGCACCTACACACTCATACGAATGGCAAAACATAACTATAGTCCAGAAAGTAGAAGGGAAGGGGAGAGACAGGGGAGGGGAGGAGGGATATGGGAGGAGGGAGGGTATTCGGGGGGACCTCACCTAATTCTCATGATACAATGATACATTTCAAAACTATTAAGAAATGAGTATAATTGTGATGGATGTGTTACTTAGTTCACTGTAAGCCTTTCACATTGTATATCAAAGTAGTACCCCAAACCCCATAAAGGCATCAATGTATAGAGTTATGACTTAATAAAAAATAATTAAAAAAAAAGAAATGAGTATAATTGTGATGTATGCGTTACTAAGTTCAATGCAAGCATTTCCCATGGTATATTGAAGTAGTACCCTGACCCCCATAAATGCATCAATGTAAAAAGTTATGATTTAATAAAAAATAATTTTAAAAAATAAAAATATTAAAAGAGAACTGAGAAAAATAAAAATAAATAAAAATAAAAATCAAGATTCAATTAAAAAAAGATTCTATAGCTCTGATTTAGCTCAATTACCATAAGGTGTTGCTCATATATTCAGTTTATACATGTGCTTCTGACCAAGGGAGTTATTTGACACTTATAAACTTGGAAAAACAGCCATCTCGATATTATTTTGGAAAATGGTTATATATTAACATTGATAGATAAATGTCACCATTCAAAAATAGTTAATGCCACCAAAGTTTGACCTTTATGTTGGTGCATGGCTAGAAATTTTGGAAAAGCTTTGAAAACATCAAAATACACAAGATGGTCTATTTATCATTTTCCACCAGTTCCCTCAAAGCATGTCCAAAGAGGAAAAGAAATAAAGTCTTTTGATGGAATATTTGAATGATGGATATTCATATGCTTGCTATCTTCACTTTAATTTTTCCCAAACTGATTTAGGCTGAAAAAATTGATGCAAACAAAATTAAAGAGATCATTATACTGTTTGGTTAAAGTTTTTTTATTGTAGTAAAAAATTTACTATAGAATCTACCCTTGTGGCGGCACCTGTGGCTCAAAGGAGTAGGGCACCACCCCATATGCTGGAGGTGACAGGTTCAAACCCATCCCTGGCCAAAAACTACAAAAAAAAAAAAAAAAAAAATAGAATCTACCCTTGTAGCAAATTTTTAAGCATACAATACAGCATTGTTCACTATATGTACAATGTATAGAAGCTCTGTAAAACTTACGTATCTTGAATAACTGAAACTTTATTCAACTGAATAGCAACTCCCCATCCCCTCAGTTAAGTCGGTCTTGGCAATGATTTATTGGATATATCATGAAGCCTTTTTCCTATTTTTTTCTTAGGAGTTTTACAGTTCCAGGGTTTTTTTTGTTTTGTTTTTGCTTTTTTTTTGAGACAGAGCCTCAAGCTGTCACCCTGGAGAGAGTGCCGTGGCATCACAGCTCACAGCAACCTCCAATTCCTGGGCTCAAGCGAGTCTCCTGCCTCCGCCTCCCAAGTAGCTGGGACTACAGGTGCCCGCCA
>CAUYRH010114022.1:0-14021 GCA_963574655.1 Perodicticus potto | reverse complement strand
AGGTTTAGAGACTGATGCAGGTGTAGGTGTAGAGACTGACACAGGTGTAGGGCTAGAGACTGATGCATGTGTAGGCATACAGACTGATGTAGGTGTAGGTGAAGGTGTAGCGACTGATGTAGATGGAGGTGTAGAGACTGATGTAGATGGGGGCATAGAGACTGATATAGAAGTAGGTTTAGAGACTGATGCAGGTGTAGGTGTAGAGACTGACACAGGTGTAGGGCTAGAGACTGATGCATGTGTAGGCATACAGACTGATGTAGGTGTAGGCATAGAGACTGATGTAGATGGAGGTGTATAGACTGATGTAGATGTAGATGTAGAGAATGATGCAAGTGTAGGTGTAGAGACTGATGTAGGTGTAGGCACAGAGAGTGATGTAGGTGTAGGCATAGAGACTGATGTAGATGGAGGTGTAGAGATTGATGTTGATGTAGGTGTAGAGACTGATGTAGATGTAGTCATAGAGACTAATGCAGTTATAGGCATACAGACTGATGTAGGTGTAGGCATAGAGAGTGTTGTTGATGTAGGTGTAGAGATTGGTGTAGATGCAGATGTAGAGACTGATGTAGATGTAGGTGTAGAGACTGATGTAGGTTTAGGCATAGAGATTGATGTAGATTTTGTCCTCACGGAGGGTATAGCCTACCTCAAATTGACCTCCATGACCAACAGTGTTAAGGGCCTTTTATGGAGGCGAAAATGAATATTGTATGAAGGGTGATGACATCATTACGTGGCTGGGGTGGTGTGCAGGATACACAAGTGTGGTGAGAAATCATGGTAGTACTTACAACCCATGAAGAAAAATGGTGGGGATTTTATTATTATAATGAGCTAGGGATTAATATTGGTCATTCTCTTCATCTTGTTTTGAGGCTCAGGGATCCTTGGGCAAATTCTGCAGTGATGTATTGCTTATCTTGTCTTTTCAGGACAAACAGGTGGTGTAAAGCTCTTTAGTTATCTCATGGCTGCTAGGAGGTTCTTCCATTCCTCTGAAAGAAACTCAAAAAGGAATGCATCAATGGAACAGAAAGCTACAAAGTTCTGGTTAGCAAATGTTACTGGATTGGCAATGTGAAACATAAGAGAACTACAAACAAACAAACAAAAAACAAAACAATACTCCATAGAAAATGTTTTCTTGGTAATGGAGCCAGTATTAGATATAGATGTAGACAGAGATAGAGAAGTGCATAGAGAAAGATAGATGTAGATGCAGAAATAGAGGTTGATGGAGATACACATATAATACAGACACACACGCACATATAGATTTTTTTTATTAATTTTTAATTAAACTTATAACTGTAGACATTTATGGGGTACAATGTGATGATGTGATATACAATGTGGAATGCTTAAATCATACCTATTAACATAGCCATCATCTCACCTATTTTTTGTGGTAAGACATTTAAAATTTGCTCTTAGTTATTTTAAAATATTCCCTTTCATTGTGCACATTAGGTGAGAACCCACCAAATGCTCTCCCTCCTCCTACCAATCACCCTTCTCCTCCCCTCTCCTCTTGCTAGACCATATATGTGTTTTATCATTTGTATGACAGTGTGTTTATATATTGGTTTCACAATAGTATTGAGTACATTGGATACTTTTTTTTACATTCTTGAGATATTTTACTAAGAAGAATGTGTTCCATCTCTATTCAGGTAAACATAAAAGATATAAAGTCTTCATCTTTTTAATGGATGAGATGAATAGTGTTGAAAGTATACATATGCCACAATTCATTAATACATTCTTGGGTTGATGGGTGTTTGGGTTGCTTCCAGGACATGGCCATTATGAATTGAGCTGCAATCAACATTCTGGTGCAAATGTCTTTGTAGTAAAATAATTTTTGTTTTTCAGGGTAGATACCTAGTAATGGGATTGGGAGATCAAATGGAAGGTCAACTTTTAGTTCTTTAAGAATTCTCCATACTTCTTTCCCTAAAGGTTATATTAGGTTGGCAATCTCACCAGAAGTGTTCCCTTCTCTCCACGTTCATGTCAGCATCTGTAGTTTTGTGATTTTGTGATGTGGGATAATCTTACTGGAGTTAGGTGATATCTCAGAGTGGTTTTGATTTGCATTTCTCTGATGATTAAAGACGATGAGCATTTTTATTGCTTTTTTTTGTTTATTGTTTTTTTGTGTTCATTGGCCATTTGTCTGTAATCTTCAGAGAAGTTTCTGTTTAAGTCTCTTGCCCCCTTATAGAGGGAGTTGTTTGCTCTTTTCTTACTGATTAATTTGAGTTCTCTGTAGATTCTCATCATCAGACCTTCGTTGGGTTCATAACATGCAACGATCTTCTCCCATTCTCAAGGCTGTCTGTTTGCTTTGGTTATAGAGCCCTTAGCTGTGCAGAAGCTGTTTAGCTTGATCAAATCCCAGTTACTTATTTTTGATGTTGCTGTGATTGCCCGGGGTGTGGGGATGTCTTCCTTATTTTCCTATGCCAATATTTTCAAGTATTTTTTCTCACATTCTCTTCTTGTCTTTTTATAGTTTCATGCCTCAAATTTAAATATTTTATCCAATGAGAATCAATTTTTGTTAGTGGTGAGAGGTGTGGATCCAGTTTCAGTCTTCTACATGTGGGTAACAAGGTCTCCCAATTATCATTTGTTAAATAGGGATTATTTTCCCCAGTGAATATTTTTGTTAGGTTTGTCAAAGATCAAATGATGATATATGGTTGGGGTCAACTCTAGATTCTCTATTGTACTCCATAGATCTACATCTCTATTTTTGTGCCGTACCATGCTGTTTTGATCACTATAGATTTGTAGTATAACCTGAAGTCTGGTAATGTGATGCCTCCAGATTTGTTTTTATTTCTAAGAATCATATTGGCTATTTTTTGATTCCACATACAGTGAAGTACTATTTTTTCAAATTCTTTAAAGTATTACATTGGTGCTTTGATGGGGGTTGCATTAAATCTGTAGACTGCTTTGGGTAGTATGGACATTTTAACAATATTGATTCTTCCCAACCATGGGCATGGTATGTTCTTTCATTTGTTAACATCTGCTATTTTTTTTCAGGGTTTCATAGTTCTCTTTATAGAGATCTTTCACATACTTTGTTAGGTATATTCCTAGGTATTTTATTTTCTTTGGCACTACTGTAAAGGGAATAGAGTCTTTGATTATATTCTTGGCTTGACTATCATTGGCATATATAAAGGCTACTAATTTGTAGGTATTGATTTTGTATCCTGAGACACTACTATATTCCTTGATCACTTCGAAGAGCTTTAAAGTTGAGTCCTTGGGGTTTTTCAGGTATAAGATCATGTCATCTGAAAAAAGTGAGAATTTGACCTTCTCTGTCCCCATTGAATACTGTTGATCTTCTTGTCTTGCCTGATTGCAATGGCTAGGACTTCCAGCAACACGTTGAATGGCAGAGGTGACAATGCACATCCTTGTCTAGTTCCAAATCTGAGTGGAAATGCTTTCAATTTTACTCCATATGATATTGGCTGTGGGTTTGCTGTAGATGGCCTCTCTCAGTTTAAGAAATGTCCTATGTAAGTGTATTTTCCTCAGTGTTCTAATCATGAAAGGATGCTGGATATTATCAAAAGCCTTTTCTGCATCAATTGAGAGAACCATTTGGTGTTTGTTTTTGGTTTTATTTATGTGGTATATTATATTTATAGATTTGCATATGTTGACCCAACTTTGTAACCCTGGGATCAAATGAAATTGATCATGGTGTATAACATTTTTTTTTCTTGAGAGAGTCTCACTATGTCACCCTCAGTAGGGTGCCATGGTGTCATAGCTCATAACAACCTCTAACTCTTGAGCTTTAGCAATTCTCTTGCCTCAGTCTCCCAAGTATGTGGTACTACAGGTGCCCACCACAATGCCTGGCTATATTTTGTTTGTAGTTGTCATTGTTTTTTGGCAGGCCTGGGCTGGGTTCGAACCCACCAGCTCCAGTGTATGTGGCTCGCGCTCTAGCTGCTTGAGCTACAGGATCTGAGCCAGGTGTATAACTTTTTAAATGTATTGTTGTATTCTGTTTGCTAGGATCTTATTGAATATTTTTGCATCAATATTCATTAATGATATTGGTCTATAGTTTTTTTCTTTATTGGGTCCTTTACTGGTTTGGGGATCAGGGACATTTTTGCTTCATATAATATGTTGGGAAGGATTCCTTCCTTTTCTATGTTTTGGAATAGCTTATGTAATGTAGGTACTAGTTCCTCTGGAGATTTGGTAGAATTCTGATATGAAGCTATCTGGTCCCAGGATTTCTTAGTTTTGGGAGATTTTGTATAGTTGATTCTATTCCAGTGATTGATACTGGTGTATTCAAAATTTCTAATTCTTTCTGGTTGAGTCTAGGAAGGTGGCATTCTTCAAGGTATTGGTCCATTTCCTCCACATTTTCATATTTCTGAGAAGTTTTTCATAATAATACCTGAGGATTTTTTGAATTTCTGTGTTATCAGTTGTTATTTCCACTTTGTTATTATTTTTTTTTTTTTGAGACAGATCCTCAAGTTGTCACCCTGGGTAGAGTGCTGTGCATCACAGCTCACAGCAACCTCCAACTCCTGGGCTCAAGCGAGTCTCCTGCCTCCGCCTCCCAAGTAGCTGGGACTACAGGCCCCCGTCACAATGCCCGGCCTTTTTTTGGTTGCAACCATCATTCTTTGGCAGGCCTGGACTGGATTTGCCAGCTCAGGTGTATGTGGCTGGCGCCTTAGCCCATTGAGCCACAGGCGCCGAGCCCACTTTGTTATTTTTGGATCAAAGTTATTTGAGATCTTACTTTTCCGTTTCTGGTTAGTCTACCCAAAGGTTTATCAATTTTATTAACCTTTTCAAAGAACTAACTTTATGTTTTGTTGATCTTCTGAATGATTCTTTTTTCAATTTCATTTAATTCTGCTCTAATTTTGGTTATTTCTTTTCTTTTGCTGGGTTTGGGGTTGAATTGATCTTCCTTTTCCAGTTGCTTAAGATGATCTATTAGGTTGCTCAATTTCTCTCTTTCCGTGTTCTTGATGAAGGTTTCTAATTCTATAAATTTCCCTCATAGGATTACTTTTGCAGTATCCCACAATTTGCAATAGCTTGTGTCTTCATTATCATTTTGTTCAGAAATCTGATGATTTCCTTCTTAATATCATCTTTGACCCAGCTATCATTTAGCATAAGTTTATTTAGTTTCTATGGCTTTGTTTGAGTGTGAACATTTCTGTTGCTATTGAGTTCAACTTTATTTCATGATGGTCAAAGAAGATATAAAGAATGATTTTTATTTTTTAAAATTTCTTGAGGTCAACTTGTGTTGTAAGACATGATCCGTGGGGAGGATGATCCATCGGCCGATGAGAAGAACGTGTATTCAGTTTTGTTAGGATGAAGAGTTCTGTATATATCTGTTAAGTCCATTTGTTCTAGGGTCAAATTTAAGTCCATTATTCCTTGTTTAGTTTCTTCTTGTAGGATCTCTACAGAACTGCTAACGAGGTGTTAAAATCTCTAACTGTGATATTGCATGAAGATATCATATTGTTAAGATCAGTTAGGGTTTGTTTTATAAATCAGGGAGCATTCAGGTAGCATGTTATGTTAGCAGTAAATGTTAATTATTGAAATCCCTTCATGTTGTGTGTTTCCCTTGACCAATATGTAGTGTCCATCCTTGCCTTTCCTTATTTTTGTTTGTTTAAATCTAATTGTAGATTGGATGTAAAGAGGTGGATGTAGACAAAGAGGTGGATGCGAACAAAGAGAGGGATGTAGACAAGGTGGTGGGTGTAGACAAAGTGGTGGATATAGACATAGAGGTGGGTGTAGAGGAAACAGTGGGTGTAGATAAAGAAGTGGATGTAGACAATGTTTTTGATGTAGACAGAGAAGTGGATATAGACCAAGAGGTGGGTGTGGACAAAGAGGGGGATGTAGACAAAGTGGTGGCCATAGACATAATGGTGAGTGTAGACAAATTGGTGCAGAGAAAGTGTTTGATGTAGACATAGAGGTCGGTGTCGACAAAGCAGTGGGTGCAGATATAAATGTGGATATTGACAATGTTTTGGATGTAGGCATAGAGTTGGTTATAGACAAAGAGGTGAATATAGACATGGAGGTGGATGAAGAAAAAGCGGTGGACATACAGAGAGAGTTGGGGATAGACAAAGAGATAGGTGTAGAAATAGATACAGATCTAGAGAAAGTGGTGGAGGTAGATAAAAATGTTTATGTAGAGATAGAGGTGGATGTAGATAAAGAGGTCAATGTAGAGACACAGGTGAATGTACACATAGAACTGGATGTAGATAAAGAGGTGGATGTAGAGATTTCAGTGGTTGTAGATATAGAAGTTAATGTTGAGATAGAGGTGGACGTAGAGATAGAGTTGGATATAGACAAACAGGTTGGTGGATGTAGGGATACAAGTGATTGTACACATGGAACTGGATGTAGATAAAGAGGTAGATGTAGATAAAGAGGTGGATAGAGACCTAGTGGGGATGTGGGGAAAGAGGAGGATATAGTCATAGAGGTGGGTGTAGAGAAAGAGGTAGATGTAGACCAAATGGTGGATGTAGATAGAAAGAGGAAAATGTAAACATATAGGTAGATGTAGACAAAGTGATTGATGTAGATATATAGTTGGATGTAGATAAATAGGTGGGTATAAACAAAGAGGTGGGTGTAGATAGGCAGGTGGGTGTAGGCATAGAGGTGGATGTTCATAAAGAGGTGGATGTATATGAAGAGGGGAAGATATAGAGATGGAGGTGGATGTAGACAAAAAGGTGGATGCAGACATAGAGGTGGCTGTAGACTTGGAGGTGGATGTAGATAAAGAGGTGGATGTTCATAGAGGTGGATGTATATGAAGTGGTGGCTGTCGACATAGAGGTGGGTGTAGACAACGTGGTGGATATAGACATAGAGGTCGATGTAGACAAAGTCATGGAGGTTGACATAGAGGTCAGTGTAGGCAAAGAGGTTTTTGAAGACTTAGAGGCGAGTGCAGACATAGAGGTGGCTGTATAAAAAGAGGTGGATGTAGACAAAGAGGTGGATGTAGACAGAGAGGTGGATGTAGACAAATAGGCTGATGTAGACAATGAGGGGGAGGTAGACAAAGTAGTGATGTAGACATAGAGGAGGCTGTAGACAATGTGATTGAATTAGACATAGAGGTGGATGTAGACATAGATGTATATGTAGACTAAGAGGTGGATGTAGACATAGATATCAGCATAAACAAAGAGGTATTTGTAAATATGGAGGTGAAATGCATAAAGTTGTGTATATAGACATAGAGGTTGGTATAGTCGAACAGGTGAGTGTAGACAGATGTGAATGTAGACATAGAGTTTGATGTAGCTAAAGAGGTAGCTGTAGATAATGAGGTGGATTTAGAGACAGAGGTGGGGTGGGAAATAGAGGTGGATGTATATAAAGTGGTTAATGTAGACAAGTGGTAGATGTAGACGAAGTAGTGGTGTAGACACAGAGGTGGGTGCAGATGAAGAGGGGGATATAGACATAGAGGTGGATGTAGACAACAAAGTCAATAAAGACATAAAGGTGTATGCAGAAAAATTGGTAAATGTAGACATAGAGGTGGGTGCAGACAAAGAGGTAGATATAGCCATACAGGTGAATGTAGACAAAAGGTGGATGTAGAGATAGAGGTGGATGTGGATATGAAAGGTGTATGTAGACATAGAGTTTGATGTATATATAGAGGTGGACATAAAGATAGAGGTGAGTGTCAAAAAAGAGGTGGGTGTAGACAAGGAGAGGGATATGGACATGGAGGTGGAGGTAGAGAAAGTGGTGGATATGGACATGAAAGTGGGTATAGACAAAGACCTGGGTGTAGATAAAGATAAGGATGCAGAGATAGAGGTGGATGTAGACCTAGATGTGAATGCAGATTAAGAGGTGAATGCAGAAATACAGGTGGATGTAAGATAAAGAGGTGGATGTATATAAAGAGATGCATGTTTATAAGGACTTGCATATAGGTAAAGAGGTGGATGTAGACAAAGAGGTGGATGTAGATCAAGAAGGTGGATGTAGGCCTAGACTTGGATGTAGATAATGAGGTTGAAGTAGATATAGAGGTAAATGTAGATAAATACTTGGACACAGAGATAGAGGTGGAAGTAGATGTAGAGGTGAATGTAGAAATAGAGGTGGATGTAGAGATAGAGGTGGATGTAGAAATAGAGGTAGATATAGATAAAGAGCTGGGTATAGAGCTGGGTAGATATAGATAAACAGAGGTGGGTATAGATAAAAGAGTAGCTGTAGATAAAGAGGTGGATGTAGATGAAGAGATGGATGTAGATATAGTGAAAGATGCACAAAGATATGGATGTAGAGATAGAAAAAGATGTGGTCTTAGACATACAGGTGGGTTTAGAGAAACAGGTGGTTTTAGACATAGAGGTGGGTGTACACAAGAGGTTTGTGTAGACTAAGAGGAGGGAGTAGACAAATATGTGGGTGTAGACAAACAGGTTGATGTAAACAAAGTGGTGGACATAGACAAAGTAGTTGATGAAGACATAGCTGCGGTTGTAGACAAAGAGGTGGGTGTAAACAAGTGGTAGATCTAGACATAAAGGTGGATATAGACAAAGGTGAATGTAGACATAGAGGTAGATGTAGACAAAGGGGGAATGTAGACATAGAGGTGAGTGTAGACAATGAGGGTATAGACAAAGTGGTGGATATAGAGAATGTGGCTGATGTAAATGTAGAGGTGGATGTAGACAGTGATGTGGATGTATACTAAGAGGTGTATGCAGACATGGAGGTGGATATAGACAAAGTTGTGGATGTAGACATAGAAGTTGTTGTAAGATAGGTGGGTGTAAACATAGATGTGGGTGTAGACATAGAGGTCAATGTAGACATAGATGTGGATGTAGATAAAGAGATAGATGTTGATAAAGAGGTGGGGTTAGAAAGGTGAATGCAGTTAAAGTTGTTGCTGTTGACATAGAGGTGGATGTAGACTAAGAGATGAATGTAGAGATAGAGGTGGATGTTGACATAGAGGTGGATGCGGACTAAGAGGTGGATGTAGACCTAGAAGTGGATGTAGAAAGAGTTGGATATAAATAAAGAGATACATGGACATAAAGACAGAAGTGGAGGTAGACATAGAGGTGGATGTAGAAATAGAGATGGATGTAGAGATAGAGATGGATGTAGAGATCAACATGAAGGTAGACAAAGAGGTGTATATAGAGGGATGTAGACATAGCAGTGAAGGCAGATAAACAGCTGGATGTAGAGACAGAGGTGGATAGAGACAAAGAGGTAGGTGTAAAGAGGTGGATGGAGATAAAGAGATGGATGTAGACATAGTAGTGGATGTATGAGTTGGATGTAGTGATAGAGGTGGGTGTAGACAAAGAAGTGGATGTAGACATGGAGGTATATATAGAGATAGACGTGGATAGACGTGGATGTAGACCTAGAGGTGTACATACAGATACATATATAGAGAGAGATGGAGGTGGATGTAGACATAGTAGTGGATGTATGAGATGGATGTAGACAGAGGTGGGTATAGACAAAGAGGTGGATGTAGAGAGATGTGGATGTAGACAAAGAGATGGACGCAGAGATGGAAGTATATATAGAGATAGAGGTGGATGTAGGCCTAGAGGTGGATACAGACAAAGAGATGGATTTATACATATAGGTGGTTGTAGGCAATGAGGTGGATGTAGAGATGGAGCTGGATGTAAACAAAGTGGTGTATATAGACATCAAGGTGAGAATAGACAAAGAGGAGGGTGTAGACATAGAGGTGGTTGTAGACAAAAAGGTGGATGTAGACAAAGAGCTGAATGTTTACAAAGAGGGGGATGTAGACAAAGTGATGGCTGTAGACATAGAGGTGGGTTTAGACAAAGAGATGGATCTAGACAAAGTGGTGGATATGGACATAGGGCTGGCTGTAGACAAAGAGGTGGGAGGCCTAAGGGTCACATGGACAAGTGGGGGTGTGGGAAGAAGGAGGCTGGAAAGACAGACCAGCAAGTAGACCAGCTCTGATTGCAGCTCAGCTTTGACCTTTATTCTGAGGTGATGGAAAGCCCCTGGAGGGATTTAGGGAGGGACATGTGTTTTCAAATCTTGCACTGGTGCTATAGAATGTGAATTATGCTGGAGTCAGCATGGAAGCCACAGGGCCCCACAGTGTCCGTGCAGACAACTCATGGGAGAGCAGAATAAACTAGAATTATAAAAAATTCAAAATAAAATATATTGAAAATAACAAAATATTCATAACTTTAAAGTGTTATTATTTAAAATATTATTATAAATAATGAAAATATATTATTAAATACCAAAAGCCTCCCATTGCTCCCTGAATCATAAAGTATGTTTCTTCCCCAAGATGTTTTCTCTGCCCCTTCCTTCTGCAGGAAAGCACCTCACATTTCTCTGTGCAGGTCCTCCTCAAGGAAATGTCCTGGACACCTGAGATGATGCCCATGCTCTTAGTGGGCTCTGTTGCTCTTTCTAGAGTATGGGTTTGTTTTTAATTGTATTACCTGTGCTCATTAACACCACAGTGCTGCTATGGTAGTTAATAATACAGTGTAACCATGTAGTTGGTTATTATACCGGTGTACAGAAATCCATTTTATTGCTTTAGACCACAGGCAAACCGAAAATGTGATCTTTATAAGGATGCCAGATGTTTGCTTTTATTAAGGAAATATAGGGAACTTTAACTGACCCTTCTACTGAGAAATACTAGGAAATCTGGAAGAAATATTTTTTAAATCTCCTTGAAGACAGTGGAGAGATAACAAAGTCGTGAATAATTACAAAGCCAAGGTTCAAAAGGAGACAGAAACTTACAGATCTAAGGCTGTCATTTTCAGCCAATCCCCTCCTCCAAAATAAGCATTTGCTGATTCTGAGAAAATCATCTGAGAAGCAATTTTGACCATCTTACAAAGTTCAGGAGAATAAACTTGGAGGCCAGGACCTACCACAAGAAAAGCACTGGTATAGTCCTTATACTTGAGGTGGAAAAGCATGGCCCTTCCTCACAGTAGTACAGATGAAGGAAGCCGTCTCTCACATGGGCTGAGCCCAGGTGCAAGTTATCCAGGTATCTCAAGATACTTAGAGTCTGTGACTGTGTTAAGTTGAGGCCATACTATGAATGCCACCAGGAATCTTTGAGAACAGGAAAATCATCCTGGAAGAGTGTAAACTCACTTTAGACTCAAATGTTCAACTCAATCTTCTGAATCCAGCACCTGGCAAACAGTCACAAAGAACCAGATGCACAAAAAGACAAAACAACATGAGGAAGCACTAGCAGAACAGAAGCCCAGCGGGGCCCCAGACTCCAACTATTGGAGTTATCAGAAGGATATTTTATTTTTTTAGTTTTGCAGAAGTTATTTTATTTTATTATTATTTTTGATATTCTTTAATTTTTTTATTTTTTCGGATTAATCGAGGGTACAAAGAATTAGTTTTACACTGATTGCATTTGTTAGATAAAGTCCCTCTTATAATTGTGTCACCTCCAAGAGGTGTGCCATACACTATGACCCCCATCCCCACTCTCTTCCCCTCTCCCCACTTGCTAATTCCCCTACACCCCCTTGTATTAGCTCATCTACTGCATTCATATTAGAAAGGAGTACATTGGATTCTTGCTTCTCCATTCTTGTGATGCTTTACTAAGAAGAATGTATTTCACCTCCATCCAGGTTAATACAAAAGATGTAAAGTCTCCACCTTTTTTAGTGGCTGAATAGTATTCCATGGTATAAATATACCACAGCTTGTCAATCCATTCCTGGGTTGGTGGGCATTTAGGCTGTTTCCACATTTTGGTGATTGTATATTGAGCTGTGATAAACAGTCAAGTACAAATGTCTTTATGATATAAGGATTTGTTTTCTTTTGGGTAGATGCCTAGTAATGGAACTGCAGGATCAAATGGGAAGTTTAAATTGAGTTCTTTGAGGATTCTCCATATTTTCTTCCAAAAAGGTTGTATTAGTTTGCTGTCCCACCAGCAGTGGAACAGTGTTCCCTTCTCTCCACATCCATGCCAGCATCTGCAGCTTTGAGACTTTGTGATGTGGTCCATTCTCACTGGGGTTAGGTGATATCTCAGGGTAGTTCTGATCTGCATATCTCTGATGATTTGGGACAATGGGCATTTTTTCACTTTTGTTAGTCATTCTTCTGTGTTCTTTAGGGAACGTTCTACTCATCTCTCTTGCCCAGTGTTATATTGGGATTGTTTGGTCTTTTTTTATTGATTAATTTGAGTTCTCTGTAGATACTAGTTATCAAGTTTTTGTTGGATTCATAATATGCAAATATCTTTTCCCATTCTGAAGGTTGTCTGTTTGCTTTGGTTGTTGTTTCCTTAGCTGAAAGTTTAAGTTCTGGCCTTTGATTTGCTCCCCCAAATACTGTCACAGGTGTTATCTTGATAATGCAGTGATAGGCGCCATACTGATTCATCAGATTAAAAAACATGCTAGGGCTTCTAGCCCACACCCCCAATGACAGAATAAAGATCATCTCTGAGCAGCAGGCAGAGTTTTTTAATACAAGGTCACTCTTCAATATCGGTGGCTATACCAGTCATTGTTGTTAACCTGAAGAAGTTCCATCACAACCTGCAGGATGTTATAATTGTGTTTCTTCAGCAGCCTTAGGTTTAGCTGCCTGTCACAGAATCCCATTTCAAACAGATGGGCCATCAGGGCTGCTGTTTGATCTTTGGAAACTATTGGCTTGAGTGGTCATAGCTCTTCTGTCTGCTGCTTACAAGTCCTGATGAGCCTCTGGGCTCTCCTCTGATCTGGTCAGATACTGAAGAAACTTCTGGTACAGTAACTGGTAAATCCACTTCTGGGGAACCATGATGCTGTACACAAGGAGGGTTCCTGGGCAGTGGTGGTGGTGGCAGCCTCACCACCTCTGGGATTAGGGCCATCGTTTCCAGAGTCTGTGAGGTTGTGAGGATGTCACTGATGCTGTGCTCCTGTGGCTGTTTCTCTCCTCCAGGGAGTCTCTCTCCAACCTCAGCTGGTTCTGGCCTAGACTCTACCCCAGGCTCGCCTTCAGCCCCTTGCTCTAGGCCTGACTGTGAGAGTGTAGAGCTGTACATGGAGTCACCCAGAGGGCGGCTGGTATCAAAGCACTCAGGCAGGATGATGATGTAATCTTCTGAGGACGCTGAGGACTGACTCTTAACTTCATCTTTGAGCTCATCGTCCTCTTCCTCCTCTACAACAACTTCTTCATCAGCAATGTGGACAATCTCTTCCCTCTCATCTCCAGGTGGTCCCTCCTCAGAGAAGGCAAATTTCAAGGATGACTCCTTACTGCAGAATCCAGGCAGCACAACTGGCTGATATCCCTGTACGGACTCCAGCTGTAATTACTGCAGGGACTTCTGTCTACAAGGTGGGTTGTGATCTGGGGCAGCATCCAAAGTAAGGGATCGGATTACAGTCTCACACACAAACTGGGTCCCGCTCAGGTCTTCTTCTGTTTCCTCCACTGAAGCAATGTTTTCAGCTTTTGTCTTTCCTGACTCTGTGGAATCAGTAAGTGCTTTAAATCCTGCCCCTTCACTCTCTTCTTCTGTCTGCCCCAAGCCTGGTTTCTCTATCAAAGGACTGTCATGCGGCAGAGGAGACATGCAGGGAGTCATATCCACAGGGGTGTTGTGGGGTACTCTCTCTAACTCTTGGACAATATTTATATCCAATAGCTCAAAGGACAGCAGGTCCTTTTGTTGGCAGGTGAGATCATCAGCTTTGCTTGAGTTGATCATGCCCTTTTCTTTTTTTTTTTTTTAATTTTTATTAAATCATAATTGTGTACATTGGTGCAATCATGGGGCACAATGTGCTGACTTTACATACAATCTGAAATATTTTCATTGAACTATTTAACATAGCCTTCACGGCCTTTTAATCACTATA
>CAUYRH010114020.1:0-34327 GCA_963574655.1 Perodicticus potto | reverse complement strand
TTTGGTGTTTTCTGTATTCTTTTCTGTAAATCAATTCTGTCTTATCACGGATGGGTGGGGGGGGGGGAAATAATGTAATGAAGAATAATAAAATACATGTATAATAAAAAAAAGAAAAAAAGAAAAAAAAAAAAGACATGTAGGGTTTAAAAGATGAGACAAGGCAGGCAAACCATTGGTGCCTAAGGCCCAGCTACTAAACAGTGATAATTTCTTTTCCTCTAAATCTAATTAGGAATGGTTTGGGATATGAACACAGAGACAATAAAAGTCTAGGGTGGGCATGAAGCGTCTTAATATTTCCTGCACACATAAATCTTCTACGCCCTGAAGTTAGTGGAGGTGGCATGGGGACTGTTCTTACTGTGTTCCTTCTTCTTACTCCTCAGCTGAAGTTTCCTGTGGCCAGTTGATTTCCGTATTTCCTTATAAGGCCCAACTCTAATACACTCTACTCCACAGTTACTCATTTCGTCACCGTCTCCATTATTGCTTATTATAAAATCAT
The DNA here is from genome assembly GCA_963574655.1 of Perodicticus potto. Classification (NCBI taxonomy): domain Eukaryota; kingdom Metazoa; phylum Chordata; class Mammalia; order Primates; family Lorisidae; genus Perodicticus; species Perodicticus potto. The sequence continues at coordinate 33,819 of CAUYRH010114020.1, read as the reverse complement.
TAATTTTATTGCATGAAGTGTTTCTTCCTACATGAGGTTGTAAAATCCTATGTGGAAAAAATATTGTAAATAAGCAAATAATATGTACATGTGCAGGGTGGATATAAAGTTCATGTACAATTTACAGTAGTTTAACAGGGGAACTGCACGCAAATCTTATGGCCACCCTGTATATATATTTGTATGTTTGGAGTCCCTAGCACTGTTCTTATTTTAACTTTAATAGATTCCAAATTATGTTTTTTAAAATATCAATTAACTTAAAAAAAATCTTAATCATCTATTTGAACAATTTCCAGAGCATTGGGAGTCATGACCATATCTTTTCCATGCATTGCTTCTTTTTCTAATTGAGTTTAATTTCTTTATCTGTTTTTCAACCTTGCTGATAAAGCTCTTTGTTCGTCTTTTCTCTTCCTTGTGTTTATATTCAGATAACATATGTATTCTTTTTCTCCCTCCTTTCTAATATTGGAAAGGCGTTATTTTGTTTTTTACAAACGCATAGCTGTATATGTTTATGGGGTACCTGTGATATTTGTATATAGGCATACAGTGTGTCAGGATCAAATCAAGGTAATGGAAATATCCATCATTTCAAACATTTATTGTTTCTTTGTGTTGGGAACATTTCATATCTTCTCTTACAGTTATTTTGGAATATATAATGAAGTATTAATTACTGTAGTAACCCTACTGGGCTACCTCATACTATAATTTATTGCTTTTATCTGACTGTATTTTGGTATTCCTTGATTAACCTCTCTCTATCTCTTCCTCCCCACTAACCTTCCCAGCTTGTGATTACCACCATTCTACTCCCCACCCCCACAAGAACCACATTTTCAGCTCCCACTTGTGAAAAGGTCCATGTGAAATTTGTCATTTTGTGTCTGGCTTATTTCACTTAACATAATGATTTCCAATTCTATCCATGTTGCTTCAAATGACATGATTTCATTCATTTTTATGGCTAAATGTTCATATATATATACACACACACACACACATGACATTTTCTTTATCCACTGATGAATAATGCTGCAATAAACATAGGCATACAAATATCTCTTTTATCAACTTGTGTTTTTTAAAGATCTATACCTAGCAGTGAGAAGTCTGGATCATATGGTGGTTTTATATTTTAGTTTATTGAGAATCTCCATACTAATAGGAAAGTTGATCTTTAGTTTCCGCTTTGTTATTACCAACCTGACCACTTTACAAGACTGTCTTCTTAGTTTGCCTATCTTCAGTATATTTTTATAATACCAACATGTTTTTAAATCATGCATTAATCAAACAATATGGCAGAGACCAGGAGGAGACCTTCGAATGTCACTCTCCCTTCACTCGTCTGTCAGAGGATGCCCGTGTTCCATCAGAAGTTGGGTGACAGAACAAAAAGAATATTTTTTCTGTCCTCCTTGTAGCCAAGGAGTGACCATGTGACTAACTCTGGTTGAGGGAACGTGTGTGGCAGCTTTTGGGATCTTCACCTATGTGGCCTACCTTTGCTCCATTGTTTCAACAGCTCTTTATTTTCCTGCTGCACATTATACCAATCTGATCCCCGGAGCTCTTACTCCTTTTCAACCATAAATATGAGACGCAGATGGTGAAGAAAAGACCTGGGAAGGATTTTGGATCCTTAAGACTTAGTGGACTAGAGTTACCATCTTCCTCGGGACTATTAAGAAACAAAATTCTGGCAGCTCCTGTGGCTCAGTAAGTAGGGCGCCGGCCCCATATACCAAGGGTGGCGGCTTCAAACCCAGCCCTGGCCAACCTGCAACAAAAAGTAGCTAGGCGTTGTGGCAGGTGCCAGTGGTCCCAGTTACTCTGGAGGCTGAGGCAAGAGAATCGCCTAAGTCCAAGAGCTGGAGGTTGTTGTGAGCTGTGTGTGACATCACAGCACTCTACCAAGGGCAATAAAGTGAGACTCTGTCTCTAAAAAATAAATAAAATTAAAAAAAAATAATTCTAGTTTGCTTTAACCAGTGTTACTTTAGATCATCATTACTTTCAAGTGATTTTAATCTGAACTAATATAGACAGTTAACACATATAAATATGTAAATGCTTGAGTCCTCACACAAAGCCTTTACGATTTCCTAATAGGTCTAATGGTTAGTGGAATTGTACTCTTTATGAAATAATCTTCTATATGTATTAGTAACTTACTCAGACCATACAGATAATTATTAATTTGTAAAAAAAGTCACAAATTCTTTAAAATCTCTATAGAAATAGGACAAGAATTTAGAGTTAGCTATAGTGACAGATCATTTTAGAGAGATGGCTGTTCAGTATCCTTGTTCTCACATTCTCTTTTGCAAACCTGAACAGTGATTTCATGTCTCCTGGGTCCCTCCACATAATCTGAAAATTTTAATTAATGTTTCAGTTACTTGAGTTGACTTGCATAATTTTTAAAATGCTCATGTGTAAACAGTCATTGACAGTGATGACTTGGCTGTTTTGTAAACTGGTAATTGGAAATCAATGTGTTCTGAGCTTTAGACAGAAAACGTAATGAACAGTTGAGTCTGTAGGGACAAAAGATTATATGTTAATAGTACGAAAAAGGTCAGGACTCTACTAATTAAATTAAACCTGAGAGACATTTTCAGCACCACCTGTGAATTACAACATTCCTTCAGAGACTACAGGATCGCACAAGTGGTCTTTGCTCTGTACTGAGTCAATTACCACCTATGTTTAATACATATTGTTTTTATATTTAACTACAGGATAGCTTCAACCATACTTTTTTCCTTTTAAAAAGCAAGCAAATATAATTCAGTGAAAAGAATTTTCTTTAAAAAGCTAGAAGAGAGAAGAGACTAGCTTTTAAAAATGACTCTTGGATCATTATTTTTTAAAAAATTAAGTACACTATATTTTATTTTTTTGGACATAGTTTCACTTTGTCGCCCTCGGTAGAGTACTGTGGCATCATAGCTCACAACAATCTCAGTCTTGGGCTCAATTTTAAATCAAGGTTTATGTCTTTAAGAAAAATCACTATTGCTTATGCTACTGTAGCTATTTATATTTACCTATACATGTATTATAATGCCTTATACATTTTATTATAGTTAGTTGTCTTTATTTCTGTCTCTCCTGATTGGGTAGGAATGCTCTTTGAAAACAGAGGTTGCATTATTTATAGAGATGTACTGGGCATGTAGTGGTAATCAAATTGTAGAAATAAATGAAAGAATAAATATATCAATAAGTGAATTAATGAGCAAATTACTGAATGCAGATGGAGAATGCTACTTGTTCACCTTAAATTTGGTAAAAAGTAATAGTGGTGGGGTGGATTTTTGTCTGTTGTGTTCATTGATGAATAGAGTGTAGAAAAGTGCCAGGATGATAATAATGTTTTGAAGATTAAATATTTATCAAGCTAAAGCTATCCGGAACTTTGTTTTAGCTCATTTAATCTTCCCTGCAGTTATGGGACATAGATGTACCTTATTGTACATCTTTTATTTAGTACACAGACCACAGCTACCTTTCTAGAGCCATCTAATCAGTGGCCCCGTATCAGTCTCAGAATATCAGTAGCATTCGTGAGCTCTAATTTGGTGTGACTGTCTAGATCACTTTCTTGGGTAAGATTCTGAAGGATCCTCTACAAAGGAAGCTCTTACAGGCTTTTTTTATCTGGCACAGTTGCAGGAGAATGAGAGGAGAAATATCATACTCCACAGAAAGGTGTTTGGGGAATATATGATTTAGTCTATTTTCAGATAGTAAAAAACTTCTCATCTTCTCTGATCTGAGCAGTGCTGGTATTTAAGTCTTGAGTTTCCATTGTTGATTCCCACATTAAATATAATTAAACATCAACCTTGTCTCAACACTAACATTTACACATGATGTGATCCTGAGTAATTTATTTATAAAACTTAAAACTCCATTTCCTTCCCCATAAAATGACATTAATAATAGCACCTGTCTCACAAGAGTTTCATGATGATTACATTAAAATATAGATTGAGGCACTTTGCATTGTACTTGGCTAACAGTAAGCCCTTGTACATGTTAGCTATAATTATTTTATATTTTATTCTCATATCAGTGTTTTATGATTTTAAATTCAATAAGTAGTCTTTACTACTCAGTCAATCCCTGGATTTTTTTTTTTTTTTTAATCGAAGGGTGGTCATACCTACAAAACTAGACAATAATATGAAGAGAATTGCTAGGAAAGTGAAGCTTGATTTTTTTAAAAACTAAATCAGAAAATGTCTGTGAGATAGGAGTCTTCAATGCAAGTATTTTGGAAGTGGAAAAGAAGTTAAGAAAGTCCAAAGTTTAGATTTGGTAAATCCAAAGGGTTTAGTAATATATAGAAAATTAAAGCCAAAGCCCGACTCAAGACATATCTCTGTGCTTAGGCCAAGCATGTAGCAGGCAGCGGGCTGCTGAGCTGTGTAATCTACCATTTCCTCTTACACAATTTAAAAAGGGTGACGGAGAGATATTCCTCATCCCTAGACCTTCAAGTAGGAAATTGACATTACAAGTCAAAAGAGATAAATGAGCCTTTCTAGTGGGTACAGAAAAATCTGACCAACTTTCATTGGCCAGTATTTGCTTTGTGTTTTTTAGTAGATGAATGTAAGAGCTCTGCTAAGGAAAAATGTCTATACCTAAGTGTGTTTTAAAATATTTGAATTTAGGTTCTGTAGAGAAGATGAGGTCTGACAATTGTGTTCACAAACTTGTCCTAGAAAAAGTGCTACTTGCTCATTGCTGAATATCATTATAGTCACCTTCAACAGACAGCCCTTGAGAAGCTGTTCACCTATGCCAGCACCTACTCCATCCTCTAGACCAATTTGAAACTCGCTTATTTTATGGAATGACCATCAGAGCTATCATCACACAGCACAAAAAACACGCAACAATAATGAACACCACTTAGCAAGACACTGCCGTATGTGGACATGAGCACAGCTGTGAGGCAGACATATCAAGGTTATGAAACCTTACCAAGTTGTTTGTATGGTGCTGCCAATGCAAGCACATGGTAACAAATTTGTGAACTTAATTGTCAGACCTTGTAGAGCAGATAAACATATACTTCTCTAATAGAAATAAACAGAGGAGAAAATACAGTTAAATACATTCATTTACTTACTGAAATGTCACGATGTCATGAAAATATTCAGATAATGTGCCAACATGAAAACTTTGCAATATTAAAATTAAAAGAAAGGGAAAAGGGGCAGTGCCTGTGACTCAGTGAGTAGTGTGCTGGCCCCATATATTGAGGGTGGCAGGTTCGAACCCAGCCCCGGACAAATTGCAACAAAAATAGTTGGGCATTGTGGTGGGCACCTATAGTTCCAGCTACTTGGGAGGCTGAGGCAAAATAATTGCCTAAGCCCAAGAGCTGGACGTTGCTGTGAGCTGTGACACCACAGCTCTCTACCAAGGGTGACAAAGTGAGACTCTGTCTCTTAAAAAAAAAAAAAAGAAAGAAAAAGACAGGGCAAAGCAATGAACTTGAAATCTGAGCATAACTACACAAATATGTGTGTAGAGAAACACTAGAAGACCATCTACTAATCTCATCTACCATCTACTAGGTTAAGGCAGAAGAATTGTAATATAGGTTTTGTTTACCAAACTTTAAAAACAGTCAACCTGTTATTTGGTAATTTTTGTTTTATTTAAAAACTGTAAGATGAAAGAAAGTCTTTTATGATCCATACACTCTATGTTACAAGTGTATGCTCTATAAAAAATACACGTTACAACTTTTTTTCTTTTTTAACATTTGGCGTACTTTCATTCCTAAGTGTTGGTGTACACTTTATTTCATACTTACTAAATTCTAGGCACTGCACTATTGGGGACACAAAATAAAACCATATCATCCTACTTTTAAAGGAATAACAGCCTATTCTAAAAAGAGTGCCCCTCTAATAGCAGGTGGAGGGCTGTTTGCTCATCTGGCCTTCTGAGCCCCTGATAGAATTTACAGGCCCTCCTTCGTGGTTTCAGGTTCTAATGTGCACTTTCTGAAACAAATCTTTTGGTGCATTCAGGTATTTATACCTCAAATCAAATGGCACTATTTCTAGATAGAAGATTGGAATATAATGACTGCTACAATTAAATATTAATAGACATGTTTTTCAAAAGAAGTAAGCTCTTCTTACTAAGCATAACTTTGGATATTATGATTCAGAATAAACTTTAGGTACTAAAAAGCCAGAAACTGGAAACGATGAAGAAGCCTGAATGTACACACTAATAAGACTCTTATTTCTATTTGCTCAAGGTATTAGGGCTTTCCAATGAAACAGGACCAGTAGAATAAATGCCGATATACAACAGGAGATTTGTTATGGAGTTTGGCTCCTAGAAGTCCCACCATGGGTTGATGTCTGCAAGCTGGAGAACCATGAAAACCGATGGTTTAATTTACTCTTAAGTCTGAAAGGCCAAGAAATAAGAGTAGGTTAGATATGAGAGAGAGGGAAATATCATATTTTCTCTTTTCTCTGCCTTTTTGTTCTATTCATGCTCTCAAGTGATAGGTTGACGCCCTCCGCATTGGTGAGGGCAGATTTTCTTTGCTTAGTCTACTAATTCAAATGCTAGGCTCTTCTGGAAACATCGTCCCACTCTTAAAGACACACCAAGTGTAATGATTTAACAGCTATTTGGGCATATACAACTGACACTTAAAATTAATATCACACTCATTATAACTGAAAATTAAAAACTTCCCCTTCTTGGGCTAGGTGTGGTGGCTCACGCCTGTAATCCTAGCACTCTGGGAGACTGAGGCCAATGGGTTTCCTCAGCTCATGAGTTGGACACCAGCCTGAGTCAGAGTGAGACTCTGTCTCTAAAACTAGCCAGGCATTGTGGTGGGCTTCTGTAGTCCCAGCTACCTGGGAGGCTGAAGCAGGAGGAACACTTTAGCCTGAGAGTTTGAGGTTGCTGTGAGCTATGACACCACCGCACTCTACCACAGGTGGCAAAGTGAGACTCTATCTCAAAGAAAAAACAACTTTCCCTTTTAATTCAAGAACTTTTGACGGTCTAATAAAATAATTGCTTATTTCAGAAAACAGATTCTCATAGTCACTTTGTAGAATTTAGATGAATTCATGTGAAACCCTTTCACATGAATCCAATGAAAATGTGATTCTTTCATTTGTATTTTACAGTAGAAACATATAGTGCTTTTCTTTTATTTCCTTTCCTTTCCTCTTTTCCCCCTTTTTAAAAATATTTTTTTAAATTGTGTTATCATGTACAGTATGTTTTGTTATGTATACATTGTGGAATGGTTAAAACTATCTAATGTATAAATGCGTTACGTCACATAGTTATCATTTTTGTGGTGACACCAGTTAAGGTCCATTCTCTTTGAAGTCTTCAAAAATAAGAAACTAATGTTTCAATATTATTTTAGGAAAAATTCTTTGGAAAACAAATTGTATCTAATTTAATTCAAATTTTTATTTTTTAATGTTAGGTCTTGGGACTGGGTGCTAGATCCTCCAGAAAGTGAAGAGCATTACAGCAAATAATCTTTTCTTTCTATATTCCTGATATTTGTAAGGGTCCTAAATAGTCATGTGTGTTAATTTCTATTACATGTAGTGTTACACACACACACGTATATATATAATATAATTTAAGCAAAAACTTTTTAAGGGAGCTTTTCAAACAAATATTTGGTAGTTCAGAGAAATTATTATAACTTAGAAATGTAAGTATGGTATTAGCAAAGATATTAATTACTGTTTTTGAGCATCATTTGAATCCCAAGCATTATGAATGTATGTGCAAATGTGATGATAGAAGATAGAGGTAAAGTTTAATTTTCAGAGGGGAGGCGACACCCGTACTAGTTCCTGCAATTAGTGTAGTTCCTGCAATTTTGAGCTTAGTGGGTAGGGCATCGGCCACACACACCAAGGCTGGTGGGTTCGAAACTGGCCTGGGCCTGCTAAACCAACAATGACAACTGCCACAACAGCAGCAAAATAGCCGGGCCTTGTGGCGGGCGCCTGTAGTCCCAGCTACTTGGAAGGCGGAGGCAAGAGGATCACTTAAGCCCAAGAGTTTGAGGTTGCTGTGAGCTGTGATGCCACAGTGCTCTAACCAGGGTGACAGCTTGAGACTCTGTCTCAAAAAAAAGCCAAAAAACTCTTCAGAGGGGATTTTAGGTCATTTCATTTCAGAATATGTGTCCTTCCTGGTGCGCAGTCCCAGTGGTTTTAAAAATGGGTGATTTCTGTCTGAGTAGATAATCCAAGTGTGAAGGCTGACTAAGGAAAACTCTTTAATGCAGCAAGAATAAGTACTTGTCAGTACTCTGGCACACAGATAAGCAGCTTACAATATTGACAACTTTTAAAATTCTTTTTTGGAAGAGAGATGAAGCAAGAAACAATACCTTCTGTAATTCTTTTATTTCGATGAACTTACACAGCTATGTTAGTGAATGTGTGACCGACCTTGCAGTTGTGCTCAAAATGCTCCACACGGCTTCAAGCTTTTGGACATACAAATCTGCAAATTCTCTCAGCTGACTAATTGTGCAGCTGTCACTCCCTGTCAGCATCAAATTAAGAGTGACATCAGTTAGCGTTAGTGGGTCCTGCAATTTTGAGTTCGTTCTCAGAAATTTCTTTTTTCTCAGTGATGGGCCCTGTCCTGATGGGAAGCCCTCTGCTCAGTTACGGGATGTCCTCGGGGGAGATTGCATCAGTGCCTCCCAGAGAATCTCTTGATTCTCTTCCCTGGGGGATAACGTGTCCAGCACTTCAGATCCGTTTCTCAAATTGGCTGTAGCGCTTCTCGGGGGCTATCTGCCGGCTACTTCGGGCCAGACTCCTCGTCATTCCGATGGCCTTTCTCCCCAGCTATGCTCATCATACTGGACGAGCTCTTACACATGTTGGTGATTTGCCTGTGCCCTTCCCTTACTTTGTGTCATCTTGGGCAAGTTGTTTAACTTTATGTGTCTGGGCAACAGTTAAGTTGAGGGTAATTGTAATACTTAATCCATATGGTGGAGATTAAATTGGCCGACACAAGTAAACAACTATAATAGGTGTCAAACTGTAAACGCTTGATTCAGCATTTCTTATGATTCTCTGCCGTAATAAATGGCACTGTTTCACTGTTACAAACAGAGTCAAACCCGGGAACCATTATCCAATTTTCCCTTTACTTTCCTCCCATCACTAAGCATCTAGACATTCACCTGTTATTAAATTATTGAGAGTTATGAAACACTCAATGAGTTTTCCTTAGCCTAATAGTGCTCCTCAGTTGCGTGGGACCCTCAGAGAGAACTGAATGACATTTAAATATATAACATGGCAAATCACGTTCCAAATCCCCCCACTCTGGTAGCTCCTTGTCCTGGGGATGATTTAACTGGGCCCTTCAGATTTGGCTCCTGCTTACTTAATTCCACTGCCTCATTTCTTGACACACAAGCTGTGTTAAAGCCCTGTAAGGCCGCATCATTCAAACCCGAGCTTTTCCAGTAATGCTGCTTGTTTTTCTCTCCTCTTACTTCAGCCTTGAAATGTCCACTTATCCTTCAATTTTCAGCCTCGCTGTTATTACCTTCAGAGATGACTGGCCCACTTAAACCAGGTTAGGTCTGCTCCCGGCTTCCCCAAGTGACCTTTGGACACTTTCCTTGAGCACCTGGCAGACCCCTGAGTACAGGCAGTGCACAGTCTGTGTCTTCCACTGGAACATAAATTTCTCCCAGGCAAGCACCGGGATATTCTTCATTACATTTCTGTTCCAAGCACACCATATGGCATACAGTGTCTCTTTGATTCCAGTAGAATGAATGAATAAATGAATAGTTCACTGTGGTGATGTTTGACAAATTACACAAGGCACTTTTGGTATTGTATTTTTGGCTTTTAAAAATAAACATTATTTTTTCCCACAGATATAAAGGTGTTTCTGAAGTTACATTTATAAACCTAGGGGCTTTTTGGCTGGAATCAGTGGCTCACACCTGTAATCCTAGCACCCTTGAGGGGCTGAGATGGGAAGATTGCTTGAGCTCAGGGGTTTGAGACCAGCCTGAGCAAGAGCGAGACCCTGTCTCTACTTGAAATAGAAAGTTAGCCGGTGATTGTGGCAGGTGCCTGTAATCTCAATTAGTTGGTAGGCTGAAGCAGCAGGATCGTGTGAGCCCAGGAGTTTGAGGTTACTGTGTGCTCGGCTGACACCAACAGTACCGTAGTCTGGGGAGACAGAGTGAGACTGTCTCGAGAGAGAAAGAGAGAGAGAGAGAGCTTTTTTATTTAGAAAAACCTTGTGATGAAATCAATTCTCATTAAATTTGTAGAGTCACTTAGCCATAAGAAGAGAGGGAGGTTAAAAAGATAATTAAGGAAACAAGAATTCATGGAAATGTTTTGTCAGGCTTGAAATTGCACATGGAATTGAAACTACACCACTTCTAAAGCCTGTTGTTATGCAGGTGGCCACAAAGTTCTTGTGCACCTATTTTAAATTGCACACAAACTTTATGGCCACCCTAAATGTTCTTTTCACTGCGTACACTATTCCATGAACTTGTCATCACTCATCTCTGGGGCCATATTTCCATGGTTGAAAACTGGTACAGCTTTACAGGAAAACATCCAGCCAGATGAATGCTAAGAATGGGAGCATCTCAAATTTTCATCCAGCAGTTATAGAATTCAAAACTAAGCTGTGAGTACGTGTGAATACAGAATAACTGAGTATGTAAAATGACACTTGTTTTGGGTGAGAATTATAATCATTTTAATTATTTGGCAATGTAAATAAGCATGAATTTTGTGTCTTATTTTTCTTTTGAGAATATACTATAATTATAGAAATAATTCTTTTTATAGAACATTGATAATTATCAGTTATCCAATTATAGATTAATCGATTCTGAAAAGGTTATGCTGTCCATATCGTAGCCTCACATGAGGCTCCCGAGTGGCTTCAAAAGCAGTTAATCCAAGCTGAGAATGGGCTGTGAGTGTAATACATAAGAGATTTAGTATTAGAAAAGAATATAAATGATCTCAACAATTTTTATATTATTTGTTAGATAATATTTTGTATCTATTGGGTCAAATAAAATATATTGTTGAAAATAAAACAACTATAGATACTAGTAAATTTAAAATTATATGTGTGGCTCACGTTATATTTCTATTGTACAACTTTGTTCTAAGTAGCTCCTGTTTTCTAGCTTGTTTTGTGTATATACTAAGAAAGTTTGTGATAAAAGAACTTTAACCTGGGCAGTGCCTGTGGCTCAAAGGAGTAGGGTGCCAGCCCCATATGCTGGAGGTGGCAGGTTCAAATCCAGCCCCGGCCAAAAAAAAAGAACATTAGCCAATCACCATTAACAAGGTTGGTGTACTGTAACTATGTCAGCATATATAATTATTTGTGTGTCTTGTGGGTACGTGAAAATGGGTTTTAAATTTATTTTTCTATCAGTGTATTCAAGTGTGTAAATCATATGACCCCATCTTGCAAATAGCTATGGTCTACAGTTTATATCTTGGGTCAGAGATCTTATGTTCTTTTAAAAGATTTGATATAAAAATCATGCTTCTGAGTCTTCTATTAAAGTTTTGCTTATTTGTGTTATGTTCTTTAAAATATCTTGAAGGGAGTTAGGAACTTGCAACTTTTATAGCACAGGCACCCAGTCATCACTGTTGGATTCTGTCCTGTCCTCTGGAGCCATGAATCAGGTTTGGGAATGCAGATCAGGGGACTTTGTGGAGGAAGGCACTTGTCTGCTAGGAGCAGCGTGCACAGCAAGGAAGGCCGGGGACACGCTAGGGGCAGCTGAAACTAAAGCCCAGTGGAAAGCTCAACCAGGCTGTTGGTGGAAAGAATGACAGATTCTCCATAAGCTGCAACAGTTCAAGACTATGGAAACTAGGCCAGAGAATAAATAAAGGTGGAAGGCAACTAGAAAATCCTCTATGCTACAGGACCAGAGGCAGACGGGACTTTTACAGGGCTGCAGTGGTAGTGGGCTGTGTCACGGGGGTGGGGAGGACACCAGCCCATTTCAGACAGCCAATAAAAATCTGTGCAAGTTTTAGTGTATTTTAAACTAAATTCTCCATTTGATATAGGAAATAGTGAATGTGACTTGTGAATTATGCAGAGCAATTATGACACATTGTAAACTTTAACAGTTTTATGTAGTGAAAATCTAAAATGAAGCCACACATAAGGAGGAATCGAAGATTATCCTTTGACTCAAAATTCTTAAATAAACTCTTCTATTTGCTTTTCATTTTGGCATCATTTTAAAATGTGAGCCTTGGGGACTCATTTATAGTAGGTGTATGACTTTCTAAAATAAGTAATAAACCATTTGTTTGGTTGTTCTTTAGTGATGTCCTCCACAGCCACAAACACAAATAAAATGACTTTTGTTTGTTTGTTTTTGGCCAACATGGTAGCAATTTAAATTCTATTTAAATGTACTCAGCTTATGACATAGTTTTTATATAATCTATTTGTACATGCTAATGTTTTGATGTCTTAACCAGTTTCGTGGTGAGCATTCTATGAATAAGGCCAATACATTTTCTGGGTTCTCTCTAAGGGGTTAAAATGGTCCAAAGAAAATGATTATGAAGTTGCAAGAAGGATGGGGGTGAAACTGGAGTGTGGCTTGGGAAGGGCTACGTTGGTAAGAGTTCCCTACTGGGGAACTAATGCTTAGTTTTGGGTAGAATTGCTGAGAAGGTAATTTTTTTTTATCTTGCAGGCAGTGGACACCACCTCTTTAGATCTTTAGGAGCAGACAGAGGAGTTAAGTATTCTGTGGCCCCTAGACTGGGACTGGGAACCAGAAATTTAGCTATTGAACTTCCTCACTTATATATCAGCATGAAGAGGCCAAAGAGAAAGTCGCAAAGTCTGGAACTACCTCTTTGGAATTTTAGGAGAGCCTTCCAATCTGCAGGCCCTGCACCACAGAATTCGTACCTCTCCAAGGCTCCTTGGATCCCTGATTTTTCACTGTAATGTTTTTAACCTCTTAGCACTTAATATACAGACAGGTACAACATGCTGACCCAATATGACTCTGACCGCTGATTGGTTGTGTCTACTTTCTACAGCTGTAGCCTCTGAAGAGAGAAAAGTACGGTAACTGGGTTGGTAAAGTACAGAATCTGGAATCAGATAATTTAGTTAGAATATGAGCTCCAAAAGTTCCTAGTTTAACTTCTGTGTGTTTTCTTTTTCTATGGAAATGGGGTTAAAAAATGGTATTTGCATTGTGGGGCTGCTATGAGATTGAATGAGACTTAATATAATAATATATAAGAAGCAAGTTCTAGCAACAAGTTCCTTACATATTGTTTCTATGTCTTCCAAAATGTTGGTTATTGATATTATTGAGAAAAACTTTTCAGTTTACTGCCACTTTTTTGAGTCTTCCTAGGTGCTTGTAAGGCCATAGAGAAGATTGAATATTATGCAAAGTATTGAGTGTAAGTAGTTGATGAACAAATATAATTCAAGACGTGCTTGGGAGAAAGCTATATCTAGCTTGTGTAGAGTTAATAGAGCCTGATAACCATCATCAAATTTCTGTATATGCAGAAATACCATGGAACTCAATTATTTTTCATGAAATTCCCACTTTCTCAAAACATAAATAATGAACAAGCTTAAAAAAAATTAAACCTGCCCTGTGGATTGTCAGAATGCTGCTCTACACTGCCTCAGATTCATGAATCCCATTTATTACATCTTTTCTTTTTAAATTAAAAGGTAGTGGATACTCAATCATCCTCTGAATTGTACACTGTCACTTCTCCCAAAGTCTTTCATGGAAGACGCAGAGATAATTTCCTTTCCGCAGGTTTTTAAAAATTGTGCTGCCATCATTTCCATTTATCAGATCTGAAAACTTGTTGAATCATAGCAGAGCAGAAGAGTAAAAGCTGAGGAATTTCAACATAACTAATGATGGAAGAGAAGCAAATGAGGGAACCATATTAAAGGCACCATTTATTAAATAAGCATCCAAGAAAAAGTGCCAGCATATTTTATGTTACTAAGATTACATACATTTAAAAATGGAGGTCATAGGAATTTTACATGTCTGCTAAAATCTTACATTATGATTAAGAAGTTTTTAGGCCAACTTGCTTCAAGGATTTGCAACTTTTTATTGGATATTTGAGGACTAAAGACTGGTAAACTGTTACCCTTTTCTCTCTATTTTATTTAATTTTTTTGTTGTTGCAGTTTGGCTGGGTTTGAACCCGCTATCCTCAGTACATGGGGCCAGTGCTCTAGTCACTGGGCCACAGGCGCCACCCCCTTTTTCCTCTATTTTTAAAGATATGATTCAGAGGCCCCTATACAGGTAGGACATATAATTCTGACAGAGGAATAGATAAAATGGCTTGGTGTATAAAACAAAAGCATTTCAGGCAGATCACTGGGTTAGACGGCAACATAAGCCCTCGAGAATGTGTAATAACCTTGGAGCTTCACAATTCTCATCCGTAAAATGGATTTGATAAAATATTATACCTTATAGTGGCTTTGTGAGATCTTAGTGATTTCATTAGATACTTGTGATAATACTAGATATTCATGATTAAACGTGATCAAAGTCATGTAAAGTTTTTAGACACATTTGCTATGTAGCAAGGATTCTACTGATAGTGCTACTATGATTGCTATTATTATTCTAGCAGTATTGTTATTTCATCTAAGTTATTCCCTGAACAAAACTTAAATATTAACTCATGTATTCAAAATCAACTTTAGAATTTATTTCTGAGGTATTTGTTTTAAAGTAAAAAGGTAAAAAAAAAATGAGAGAAGAATCTACTTGACCAGAGGTTTTCCTTCGCCATCCAAATAAATTAGCACCCAAATTCCAAGTAAATTAGCACCCAAATCATCAATATCAACTTCAATACATCACTTGAATTAGTCGGAAATTGTTTCATACATCTTGGGCTGGTTTTAAGGAAATTTCGGGACTATTAATTTTGCTTCCTACACTGTATATATGTTAGCTGGTGGATTCCTTGCCTTCTGGATACTGTAGCAAATGCACTTGTCAGTCAAGAGACACGGATGTGATTACTGACAATTCTTAACTATATGAGTTCCAGTAATTTTCTGGGCCTCAGTTTCTTTATCTTTTTTAGTACTTGTCAGACCCCTTTGAAGTCCAAAAGGCTATAATTTTTTTTTTGTTTCTTTTTTTTTTTCATGAATATAATTTATTTTTTATTTTGGGGGATTCTTTGGGGGTACAAATAATTAGGTTACATTGATTGCATTTGTTAGATAAAGTCTGTCTTATAATTGTGTCTCATCCCCCAAGAGGTGTGCTGTACACCTTGACCCCTCAACACCTAATCTCCTCCCTTCTCCCCATTTGCTCATTTCCCTAACCCCCTTGTGTCAGTTCATCTGCTGCCTTCAGATTAGAATAGAGTAGATTGGATTCTTGCTTCTCCATTCTTGTGATGCTTTACTAGGAAGAATGTGTTCCACCTCTATCCAGGTTAATACATAAGATGAAAAGTCTCTGTCTTTTTTAGTGGCTGAATAGTATTCCATGGTGTACATATACCACAGTTTGTTAATCCACTCCTGGGTTGGTGGGCATTTAGGTTGTTTGCACATTTTGGTGATTGTAAATTGAGCTGCAATAAACAGTCTAGTACAAATGTCCTTATAGCAATGTCCGTGTAGCAAAAGGCTACAATTTTAAGTGTTACAAAAATTATAGTAACAATTAATATTTTATAATTAACTCTAAGCCCAATCTAGTAAAAAGTTAAAGGCATCAGTAATGCACTTTATTTCAAACTTTATTCTTTGTATCTTACAAATGGATTATTAAATTGTGGTACATGTATACCATGGAATATTATGCAGCCTTAAAGAAAGTTGGAGAATTTACCTCTTTCATGTTTATATGGATGGAACTGGAGCATATTCTTCTTAGCACAGTATCTCAAGAATGGAAGAAAAAGTATCCAACGTACTCAGCCATACTATGAAACTAATCTATAGCTTTCATCTGAAGGCTATAACCCAACTATAGCACAAGTATATGGGGAAAGGGGCAAGGGAGGGGAGGGAATGGGGAAGGATGGGTGGAGGGAGGGTAATTGGTGGGACCACACCTACAGTGAATCTTAGAAGGGTACGGGTGAAACCTCCTAAATGCAGAATATAAAGGTCGTAGCACAATAACTAAGAAAATGCCATGAAAGCTATGTTAACCAGCTTGATGAAAATATTTTGGGTTATATATGAAACTAGCACATTGTACCCCATGATTGCATCAATGTACACAGCTATGATTTAATAAAAAAGATACACAGCATAAAATTTTAAAGTTCTATACAAAGTAAGCTCTACCTCCACAAAGCATGCACAGGGAGGGGAGGTTTTTGAATAAACTTTCAAGAATGTATTCTAGGGAGGCACCTGAGGCTCAAAGGAGTAGGGCACTGGCCCCATATACCAGAGGTGGCAGCTTCAAACCCAGCCCTGGCCAAAAAGAAAAAAAGAATGGATTCTACTTCTCCAGTTACTGTACATACTTCAACATCAAGAACCTCAAAGTATGTACAACCTGACTGTAAAAAGAGTGTATAGCTAAAAATTAAATACATAGGTTGTATTTGATAAGTTACTAACACTTTAAGTAGTGCATATTCTTAAACTTGGATTATTCTACTTAGATACATTTAGTGGAGGGAAGTATATATCCCAGGCAAGAGATATGGTGTGAACTAAGGCTTGATAGTACGGCTATATTCGGCTTGTGTAGGAGTGGTGTGTAGACGAGTTTAGATGCAACAGAGTGTTCGGGGGAGTGGACAGACGGCTTCAAAGTAGGATGGGGAACATATGGTCAAGTGTCTTGAATATCCAATAAAGGTACATCACGTAATTCTTCAGAAAAAGTAGAATCAGTACACATTTTTGAGAAAGAGTATAATATATACAGAGCATTTTTGATTGAAATTAATCTAGCCGCAATGTTTAGAATTAATTGCATGTGAAAGAAAGCAGAGACAAGAAAGCTAGTTAGGACTGGTTTAGCAGCAGTAGAAATACAGAGGGGATAAATGCAGGCGATGTGAATTTCTGCAGTGGAGATGTGATCTTATTCATCTGTGCATTCCAAGTGCACTGCATACAATAAATGCTTAATAGTTTTTAATATAAAAACCTGATTTTTAATTAAGTTTTAGGCTGCAAGAGAGGAAAAATCAAAAGTAATTCCAAATTTTCAAGCCTGTGTGATTGAAAAATATTACTGATCTGTAGGGTAAGCTGTTTTGGGGAAACATAACACAAATAGTCTTACACATTTTAAGTTTTAGTTGAATAGAAGTCAGTGACTAATCTATACTGCATTAAATAAAAAGTATATCAACATACAAACTCAGACAATGGAAGAAGATTTCGAGAAAAAATGTTTGTCAAACTAATTTTTCTACTTTAGAACTACAATGAAAACTTCACCTGGAAAAGAATGTTACTTACCTCATGTGGCAATAATCAATGATTACACATCAATATGATTATTTTCTTGATTGATAGAATGTTTATTTTTACTTAAGTTCTTGTTGCAGTGACGGTGATCACAGATGCCAATATTATTACATGTGTGACAAGAATTGAGTGTTTAAAGGTATATAAACCAGGCATAAGAGTTCAAGATCAATCTGGGTAAGAGTGAGACCCTCTCCCCTACAAAAAGAAAAAGTCACTGGGTGTGGTGGCACATGCCTATGGTCCCAGATACTCAGGAGGCTGAAGCAGGAGTATTGCTCAAGCCCAGGAGTCTAGGTTGCAGCGATCTATAAGACTTTGTCTCAAAAAACAAACAACAGTATATACCAGATGAGGGCTTCTTTAATAACCACAGATCAATGGAGTGACATTTTAGAAAATGAGTTGTTAGGAAGACAGGAGGCAGATGCTGAGCAGTACAACATTATCAACCACACACATATTTCTAAATAAATACATGTAACCAGAATAAATATCTTAGACAAATAAACTATGCTTTGGTTACCTTAACAATGATCTAGTATCCAGCCCAACCAGCATCTATTTTCTCTCCTCTAGTGGGGGACCGAGAGATTGATTAAGAATCATTTCTTAGATGAGAGGGTCATTTTTGCAGAAGAATTATCTTAGGGCCTCACTCATAGAAATAGTTGGTGAGTTACCTTTCTTGTGAAGTCATTTATGAGATCAGGAAGAGAGTCACCTCTGACAAACAATATATTCTTTAAAATGTATCAATATTATCTTCAAGATTTCACACAAGCTAAATTGATTTGGAACAAAAGTAAAGAAAATCAATACATTCTTGTGTCTGGTTTAAGAATATGAAAGCTTCATTGGTGAATGGATTTGTAATCTGATAATGTTTTTCCGAGAAGATTGATATCTCATCTCCTCTTTTTAAAGGACATATATTTTACTTTTACGTTTCATTGAAGGAAAGAATTACATAAGCCCACAGACATGACAAAATGGCTTTATTTCAGTAGTAATAAAATTGCATCTATTTGTTGTTGTATTCTATAGTGAAATGTCTACTGAATTAATGGAGAATGTGGCTTTAGCCATCGTCCATTTCCCGAAGACAGCAAATTTACATCTCTAGATTTGGTCCTTGGTCCCAAATTCCACACTCACCTGTACAGCAATCTAAGCTCTGTATCTCCAACTGAGTGTCTCATAAATGTGTCAAATTTATATTTAAAACAGAGCTCTTAGTTCCCTACTACAAACCTGTTCCTCTCCCTCTTGTCTCTACCTTTTAATGTGACTCTGATACACACCTCTTCAAGTTTAAATCTTCAGAGGCATCCTTGCTTTATATATTCCTTCAAATACCCTTCCCAGGCAGGAAGTTCTGTGGCTGCTCTTTACAACTGTGACTTGAATCACAACCAACTTCTCTAATTTGCTGCTATCAGAGTAACATTGAATCTCACTTGAAATATAGTAAAATCCTCTGTTTCCACAATTGCCTCAATACTCCATGTTCCATGTCATTATTTAAATTATGTCCTAAAAACATGAAGCAGGACATACCATCCTCTGCTTAAAAATGTCTAAAGTCTTTAAAAACCTATCAGGATCATCATTTGCAAATAACAAAAATCAATTCTTACTAGTTTGAGCAGCCCATTGTCAATGTGATCTTCACCCCCACATTTTTGGTATTAAAACCCTTGTGTCTGCTCCTGTATTGGATACATATGACCTGTGTAACCAATAAAACTCTGTTGAAATGATGGAGTATGACTTCTGAGACTAGATTACAGAAGACAATGCGGCTCTTTCTTGGACACCTTGCTCTGGAGGAACCCAGATGCTATGCCATGAAAATGCTCAAACAGCTGGATGGCCAGTAAAAGACGCAGGCCTCCTGATGATTGCCACGTAAATGAGACATCTTGGGAGATGACATTATGACGACAACCTCACGAGAAACTTTAAGGCAAAGGCACTCGGTTAAGCTGCTCCCAAATCCTAGCCAACAGAAATATGAGATAATAAATGTTAATTTTGGTTTTAACCTGTTGAGTCTGCAGATAATTTGTTTTTCAACAACAGATTAATGTAAATACATCTTAGAAGGGTACAGGTGACCCTTACTAAATGCAGAATACAAATGTCTTCATACAATAACTAAGAAAATGCCATGAAGGTTATGTTAATCAGTTTGATGAAAATAGTTCAGATTGTATGTTAAACCAGCACATTGTACCCCTTGATTGCACTAATGTACACAGCTGTGATTTAATAATAATAAATCATTTAATAGAAAGATAGCAGTAATTTGAAGAATTTTGGAGGGAATTTGGAGAGTCAGGGTTAAGATCACACAGCCACACTGCTGAACCAGTTCATTGAGGACATGACCATGGCCTTGCTAACGCTTATTGATGTAGATACTCCCGGAGGCTGGGTGCTGCCAGCAACACTGATCTTCATTGAGAACTCAGTCTCTCTACAACCACCATCACCATCTCAAAGAGCTTCTAGCATTTCCTGTGTCTGTTTCATAACTTCCAAGGAAGCTGAAAAAAAAAAAAACAGTTTATAGAGTGGTGTAGCCTATTCTTTGCACCAAGGTTCGTAGGATGGAAAAAGTCTCTCGTACTTCATATAAAGGGTAGTCAGATACTGGGAAGCTAGAATAAGCATGTTTGGTAAGGTTTCCTTTTTGGAATAAATACAAACCCTCAACCAAGATTTACAGTATTGGGCTGTGGTTTCTTCCTCTAACTTCATCTTTCACCATTCTTTTCCACATTCGCTGTGCTGCATATGGAATTCTTTCTGCCTTTTCTACATATGAATCTGATTATTATCTCTGTGTTTCTGTACTTACTATTTCCCATGCAAGCCAAATATTCTTTCCTAACATCCCTCACTAGCTGTATCTCTCTCCTTAGTCTTCAGACACCACGTTAGCTCCTCAGAGAGCTGCTTCCTGATCACCATAACTATACTGTGACCCTCCCATTCTCTTATTTTTATTTTTTATTTCTTAAAGTAATTGTGTTTATTATCTTACCATTGGTTGCACATTATGGGATAACAACTTTCAAGCAGAGATGTCCACTTTTGTCCTCTCTTGTATTCCTCGTGCCTATAATAATCACCTGGAACCTGATACATTTTTTCATAAATATTAGTTAAAAAAATGGATTGATGAATGAATGAATGAGTAAGAGTATTTATACCCCCTCTTTCCATGATTGTTAAATATATGTAGATTAATGAAAAGGAAATACTATTCTTTTTATGTTATCCCTCTTTTGAAGAAAATACCTTTGGGGAAAAATGGCATGTAAGTATAGACTTATTTGCTTCACAGAAATATTTTCCCTTGAAATAAGTATATTGTTTGCTTTCCTAGCACCTGTTTCCCTTTTTTCTGCTTTCTTAGTCAGACCTAAGGATTTTCAACCTTGTGAAAAGGGTGGGATTGACTCAAGAGAAACACCTAACCAAATTAGGAGATCACATTCTTCTATCAAAGTGACCACTTAAAGTTTTGCAAGGGAACTGGGTTGGTTTCACCCAAAGGAAATCCAAGATTTTGTCTAGTGGTTGCAGGAAAATAATGTAATTTTGCACTGTTATTATTACAGACTTAAAAAGTATCTAATTCTGTTTGATGCCGGTAACTAATCTGAGAACACAAGGATGTACAGGTTTAGATGAAATGTATGTATCACAAAAGGAGTGGAGAGTCAGAGGAGAAATGGGAGCTGATTAATAGTATTGGGCAACTACATCTTCAAGTTTTCAGTTATCTGAGTCACTAAACGATTTGTTTTCTAATACTTTCAACTGAAGGCAATTTACCTAATATAAAATCAAATAGGGATTAAATTTCCTGCTTGTTCCAATGTCTTATGAGAATTAGTTTTTGATTACTGTGTATATTTAAACAAATTGGAACCAGATTTCCTATTTATTAGCCATCTGTTAACCTTTCTCTTCCTGTGTTAGAATGAATCTTTATAATTTAACAGAATAAATGGGAAATAATATGAAATGATAGATAATTTTATGGTTGGTATAAGGTATCAGAGGGCCCTTTTCCGTGAACATGGAGACATTTTAAATGAATAATGATAATTTTATGTTCATAGTAAAATGCAAAGATTGTTTTATTCCTTGATTGAGTTATATTCAATCTCACCAAATTCAATTTTGCGTGTCAAAACAGCCAGTGTCAGAGGGCATGTTTGTTGGTAGCAGTTCAAGAATGATGATTTTCAGCATGCGAAACAGCCAAATTGAACTCAAATCAGTTTATATAAGGAGATACAAGAGCTGTTCCATCAAACTTTTTGAACTATAGTGGTACGGAAATAGATTTTTTTCTTATATAATACAAAAAGAAACATTTTTGTATATTTCTTCACTATCTATTGTTACCACATACAGGCGTCCTCAAACTTTTTAAACAGGGGGCCAATTCACTGTCCCTCAGACCACTTGAGGGCCAGACTATAGTTTAAAAAAAAAACTATGAACAAATTCCTATGCACACTGCACTTATCTTATTTTGAAGTAAAAAACAAAACGGGAACAAATACAATTCACGCCAACTCATGTGGCCCACGGGCCGTAGTTTGAGGCCCCCTGATATAACAGTATGAATATAGATTATACGTGTATGTTTATATATAATCATCCTCTTTATATACATATAAACTATACATGTACACACTGTTTCTCTATAACAGCAGGTTTACCTGGAAGTAAACTGTTTTGTAAACAATATACTTATTCAAATTTGAATGAATTATTCTTATATAACTATTTTTCCTTATATAAATATATATAAATTAATTTTTGAGAGAATTTATTTAAATGAGGCACTAATTCATGAATATAGGGACAAAATTAAGGTAAACTGTGGCAAAAATAGTTCAATAAAACAATCTGACAATCTCTTTTGGAATCAATTTAGACTAAACTATAATCTAGAAAATGGATACACACACTCAGGTTGTACTCAGTAAATCTATGCATACTTGTAGAAAAAACAAAACAATTATAGTATTGTTTAATCAAGATAATGCTTTTGATAGAAAACATGTTCAATGAATGAGTGTTAAAGCAGGGAAATTATGGGAGATTTTCTACTTTGAAAATGTTTTCTGTAAACATTGTTGTCACTTTAAGTTTGCAATTACCATAATAAATAGAATTAATAACTTTCTGAAGAAAATTATACAAAGGAGATGCATTTTTAGTCCAAAAACATTTTGACAAAGTGGTAGGGTTCTCTCATATTATAAAAAAAATACAAGTCGCTATTTCCAGAAGGCAACAATTTCATCTTCTGATAGTATTAGTACGAGTCCAGTGATTCCCTAGGGAGGTGGACTGCATGAACTTGACACCCACTGACAGTGAACATTCTGAGTCCTCCAGGAATCAGGGCTAGCTTTTTTCTACGCTCTTCTCCTGTTTCTGCTTTCTCCATAGACAATTTTGGATCTCTGAAAAGAGAATAAAAGTGTTGGTGCCTAGAAATACATAATAATTTGGAGTGATTAAAATAATTGAACATACCTCAAATTCATTTTTCAAATACACAATGGGTAACTGGCTCCTAGGGATAAAATGATCCTGGGATAAGACAACAAAAAACCCACATCATCTGGAAAAGTATTAGCAAGGACTACGGAAAGAAATTGAGAGCTACCTGTTGGAATTTATGGATTATTCTCCTTTTAGTACAGATCAGTTTGACTGGAGAGCAAGAAAGGAAGATTCTCAAGTTCACACCTGGGCACTCAAGTGTGTGCCAGGAACGAGGGGTGGCCTCTGTGACACAAAACTTGTGGTAAACACTATTCTTATCTTCATTACCTGGATTTGAGAGAGATTTAAAGACTTGAGGGATTTTTCTTTCTTTTAAGGTTTTTAAAATTTCAAAATATGAGGGGATACAAGCCTTTTTGTTACAAAGATATCTTGTATAATGCTTAAGTCAGGGCTTTTGGTGTGCCCATCACCAGAATGGTGGTCGTTGTACCCAAGAGGTAAGTTTCTATCCCATGCCCACCCTCCCGCCTCCCCATGCATGGTTTTCATGTCCTTTATATCACTTTGTGTCCATGGACATTCATCTATTAGCTCCTACTTACTAAAGAGAACATGTGGTATTTGGTTTTGCTTTCCTGAGATGCTTTACTTACGATGGGGGTTTCTAGTTACTCCACATTGCTGCAAATGACATTATTTTGTTCCTTTTATATCACATTGTCTCTATCCACTCATGAACTGATGGGCACTTAGGTTGATTCTACATATTTTCAATAACAAATCGTGCTGCACGCAATAAACATCTGAGTGTAAGGAGTATTTATTGCCTGTGGGTCCTTTGCTGATCAAGTTTCTTATGAATTTATGCTTTGATTACCAGCCCACAAAATGGGAATAATAACATTAAAAATGAGTGTCTGTTATTCTGTTAATCTACTAGCTGAGAAAATATATTTATAAACTTGAGAAGCTCCCTTTCTTGCTTTCCAGTCAAGCCAATATATACTAAAAGGAGAAAATGTGTATGCAATTGCTCACTGATTACTAGGCTCTCAGGACATTGTATATATTTTCATCAACATTTCTTTATATTTTTGCGCTATACTTCAAGCAAGCAATATTGCTAGCAGCATGTGTGAGAAGAGATGTGTAGGGCAGAAAAATAGCCAGGGATGTAATTACCAAACTTTAAAGAAGGCATTTTTTTGAAGGTTTCCAAAAAACTACATGAGAAATGTATTATAAATTCAAATAAAATGGGTATGACTATAAACTATATAAGAAAATCATTGTAAATAATAATGAAGCAGATATAATAGGGGTGTAAGGTTGGATAACCAGCCTGACATAACAGATGTAAGTACAAGAGAAGTTCAGAGAGGAACAATTCCTTGGCATACATTGAGTTATGGTCAGGGTAACCAGTTCATGCACAGTGTTTCCACAGCAATGTCGCTGCGGAAGCTAGGGTTCTGTGCATAGATCTAGTTTCATTAGGAAAGAAGGATTCTAGGAAGGAGATCAAGACAGGAATGAAGATTCTCATAATACTTCAACCTGTAAGTAAGAGGACAGGAAATACTGAAGTGCAGAAATCATACAAGCCTTCCACGTTCATTCCTAGAACATTTATTGGGCCTATGGAAGTTCATTCCATCTACAAGGTGCTATGAATCCTAATCTAAATATAAGCCATCAAGAATCTGTCCAGGAGCTAGAAAAGGGCTGAGCCTACAGAAGCCATCACTATCTAGTCGGCCTATGGGGGCCTGAGGAAGACAGAGGCCAATAAAAGGGAGAGGAGACTGAGACAAAAGCACGTTCATTGTCATAGCTTTTGCTGTAGTGAAAAGTGAAAGCCAGTTAGACAATCAGTTATCAGTACTGTCACTTTTCTTGTTTCAGCTTTTGGACTTGTTCTTACCACTTGTTCCTACCACGTCTCTAGACGTGAGTAGCTTGTCTTTACCCACAGATGACAGAAACGGCTCCAAGGTTACTACTCTAAGCTGCAGAGACTAGACCCTCCATGTGTGTTGTGTCAGTTTGTGTGTATATGTGTGTGTGTGTGTTCATGTGTTACTGTTGGAATGGCTTGTCTATATCTGCTTGCACCAGAGTACTTGATTCTGGTGTTATTAAATTTAGACTTTGTGCGTATATACAATATATATATAAACTCATCATTCTTTGCAACAAAACCTTCAAAACCTACTCCTTTGAATTCTGCCATAAAAGATGGACTATTTTATGGGGCCAAAACATTGTGATTTGGGGTTGTGACAAATCCACCTTTCTTGAAACACTCCTGTGCCCTTTCTGGGTGAACTTTATCCCAAGTAGAACTGATCACTGACAGCTTCCAGAGTGTTAACTGACATAGCGGATAAAGTTGCTTCCACAAGCCAACCTCAGGTTTGTGTTCTAGCAATGCCCCAATGCAGGAGCTAGGCTGAGAAGTGCATTTTAAATGTTCTAATGATGCCTTGGTCAAGAAGTCATATTTTTGAAGTCATGTTTGGAGGCAGAAATTTCAGTGTCATGTTTGAGAGATGATTCACTTTTGGGTGGCCAGGACAGTTAATTGTTCATGGTTAGTAGCATAGACCATTTCTTCTTCTTCATTTCTTGGCTGGTACCTCCTACTCATTTCTCCACAAAAGGGGCACCGATCATTGATGTGTATATTATTGATCTTCAAGTGATGGGGAGGACTTGGGCATAAGGTTCTCGAATGTGCATGGTTTTGCCAATTTACCAATCATCAAAGGCTCTAGTTTTTCTGTAATTGAGTTAGCACAATCAGTACTATGAAACTCTTTTTTGGGGGGAAGTTTTTCACTCTGACATTAGTCACTTTTCATGATGAGGCTCCTGTAAGGCTTCATCTTATAAAAAGAGCCCAGACTGATCAGTGTTAAAGGTGTCATCTTTGAAGCCTCTGGTGATGTCCAGGAACTTTTTGATGAACTCTTCCATAACTTCTATAGAAACTTCATTGAATTCACCACATAAAATTTTCTTGTGTTGGAGTTTAAATTTCTTGAGCTAACCACTTGATATTTGGAAATCTGCCACCCTAAATCCCTGTGTGAAATTTTGGTAACTTCTTGGATCATCAGTGGGGAGATGCAGGTACTAACTGCCCTTATTTCTTTGAAGCAGTTTCATGTGGCTTCATTGATGTCATCAAGAAAAGTATTCCTTTTTTTTTTTTGCTATAGGTCTCTGCTTTCCTTACAATATCTTTCCAAGTACTCAGATTTACATTTTTGGTATTGTTAACTGTGCCTTTGCTAACACCAAAATGTTCCATCATCGTTCTTTGGCTGATGCTTTCCAGAAAATATAGAGGATCAATCTTATCCTTCAATGGGAATTCTTTGAGTTCTTTCTTTGGGGCCATCATATCTTGATTAACTATAAAATTTTTTAATAATTTTAGGATGTACCTACAATTCAGACCAGTCTTTCACATTGAAAATATATTCCACAACATATGATGAACAATAGGATATTAAGCTCAATTCAATACACGGTAATAATAAAACATGAAAAAAGAACTTAAGTTAAAGAAAAAAATAATGTAACTAAGGGGCAAAGCCCACAACTTTTGCCCCTTGGTGCAGAGTGGGCTCAACTGATCAAGTCATAGAGTGGTCAAGATGCAAACTACAGAGTCAATATATAGAGCTCAGTCATCCACTGAGTACATGTGGTGCATATCCAGTCTATGAAAAATAGGTCAATTTAAGGAAGTGGTCAATGTAGGAGGTGAACAACTATGGAGGCTCTACTCTGTACATATGTGTCACTTAATGGCAGAGATATGTTCTGAGAAAAACGTCATTAAGAAATTTCCCCACTGTGCAAACATTGTAGAGTGCACTTATACAAACCTAGGTAGTCTAGCCTACTATATACCTAGGAAATTTGGTATAGCCTATTGCTCTTAGGCTATCAATCTATCGTGTTATGATACTGAATACTATAGGGGACTTTAACACAATGATGAGTATTTGTGTGTCCACACATGTCTAAACATAGAAAAGGTACGGTACAATATGTCATTATAATGTTATGGAACGTGTGTGTGTGTGTGTGTGTGTGTGTGTGTGTGTGTGTTTGAAATACAGATTTGTATGCATGTACAGCTGCCAATTAAATTCACAAACTCATCCAAGAAAAAGTGCTATGAACCTCATTGCTGAATGTCACTCAGGGCTAATTGCAGTCTGGTCCAAACTTGAGGAAAAGGAAATGTTTGTGAAAAGGTTGCATGTAATTTCCTGTTGTGATTGAGTCCCTTTTCCCTAGCCCAGTAGCAGGGGCTGAAACACCACAAAGTTTTAGCAACTCTTTCTCAGCAGAAAGAGCTAATTTTCCTCACTGCTGGTCTTCTGTTCCTCATCAACTGCTCACCCCTATCTCTGCATGTATTTGAATATTTTTATAAAGTGGCCTCAATTCTAACTTTGCAGGCAGGATAGTAAAGAAATATACATCTGAATTGCACCAGCGGAACATTCAGGGGGGTTTTCCTAAGCACACCATTTGCTGCACACCCCTGAAGTGGGGAGCTTGGGCTGTGATGCAATTGGTCTGTGATCTCCTGAGAAGATAAGAGGAAGTAGACAGGTTTCAATTTTCAGCATCATTTCAGATTTGATGTTAACAACTACAGTTATCATTTTTTAATTTATTAAAAATTATTCTCTCAGATACCTGATTGTCTCAGTTGATTAACTTTCAGAATGTGAATAATTTAGTCATCAGATTCTCCTTTGTAATAGTTTTTTATTTGGGTCTAGAGATCGAAAGAATTGTTTTCATGACTATTTTAATTATAATTTGTAAAAGAAAGTTTTTTTATCATATTAAAAAGGAATTTGTCCCTTTCCCCATATTCTTGTGCTGTAATTGGGTTATAGCCTTCATATGAAAGCTACAAATTAGTTTTGTAGTAGGGCTGAGTATATTGGATACTTTTTCTTTCATTCTTGGGATACTTGGCTAAGAAGAATATGTTCCAGCTCCATCCATGTAAACATGAAAGAGGTAAAGTGTCCATCTTTCTTTA
The DNA here is from genome assembly GCA_963574655.1 of Perodicticus potto. Classification (NCBI taxonomy): domain Eukaryota; kingdom Metazoa; phylum Chordata; class Mammalia; order Primates; family Lorisidae; genus Perodicticus; species Perodicticus potto. Next base: position 5,594 of record CAUYRH010114020.1, on the reverse strand, counting down.
AGGCTGCATAATATTCCATGGTGTACATATACCACAATTTATTAATCTATTTGTGGGTTGATGGGCACTTGGGCTTTTTCCATGACTTAGCAATTATGAATTGGGCTGCAATAAGCATTCTGGTACAAATATCTTTTTTATAATGTGATTTTTGGTCTTCTGGATATATACCTAATAAGGGAATTATAGGATCGAATGGCAGTTCTATTTTTAGATCTCTAAGTATTCTCCAAACGTCCTCCCAAAGGGAATGTATCAGTGTGCATTCCCACCAGCAATGTAGAAGTATTTCCTTTTCTCCACATCCGTGCCAACATCTCTGGTTTTGGGATTTTGTCATGTTGGCTAATCTTTCTGGGGTTAGATGATATCTCAAAGTGGTTTTGATTTTCATTTCTCCGATGATTAAGGATGATGAGCATTTTTTCATCTGTCTGTAGGCTGTGCGCCTGTCTTTCTTTAGAGAAGTTTCTCTTCAAGTCCCTTGCCCACCCTGAGATGGGATCACTTGTTCTTTTCTTGCTAATATGTTTGTGTTCTCTGTGTATTCTGGTTATTAAACCTTTGTCGGAGACATAACCTGCAAATATCTTCTCCCATTCTGAGAGCCGTCTGCTTGCTTTACTAAATGTGTTCTTACCTGTGCAGAAGCTTTTTAGTTTAATCAGGTCCCAGTATATTATTTTTGATGCTGCTTCAATTGCTCAGGGGGTCGTCCTCATAAAATATTCACCCAGGCCAATTTCTTCAAGAGTTTTCCCTGCACTTTATTCTAGTATTTTTATAGTTTCATGTCTTAAGTTTAAATCTTTGATCCAGTGAGAGTCTATCTTAGTTAATAGTGAGAGGTGTGAGTCCAGTTTTAGTCTTTACAGGTCTCCAGCCAGTTCACCCAGCACCATTTGTTAATTAGGGAATCTTTTCCCCACTGAATGTTTTTCATTGGCTTGTCAAAGATCAAATAATGGTAAGTAGCTTGGTTCTCTTGGTCTCTATTCTATTCCATATAGCTACTTCTCTGTATTTGTGCCAGTACCATGCTGTTTTGATCACTATTGATTTATAGTATAGTCTGTGGTCTGGTAGCATAATTCCTCCTGCTTTGTTTTTAGTGCTGAGTAATGTCTTGGGTATTCAAGGTTTTTTCTGATTCCATACAAAATGATGTATTATTTTTTGAGATCTTTAAAGTATGATGATAGAGCTTTAATAGGGATTGCATTAAAATTGTATATTGCTCTGGGTAGTATAGGTATTTTGACAATGTTGGTTCTTCCCATCCATGATCATGGTATGTTTTTCCTATGGTGCATCTTATAAGGGTACAGGTGAAACTTACTAAATATAGAAAATAAATGTCTGAACACAATAACTAAGAAAATGCCATGAAGGCTATGTTAACCAGTTAGATTAAAATATTTCAAATTGTATAAAAACCCAGCACATTGTACCCCATGATTGCATTAATGTACACAACTATGATTTAATAAAAATATAAATAATTAAAAAAAGAAAAAAAGAAATGTTCACCATTTTGGAAACAAAAAAATCATATCACTGATAGCAATGCAGTTCTGTATGTTTGAATAGCCCTGACAACATGCTTCTTGCAAACAGCTTTCACAGCTGTCACTCACAGCATAATCTCTCATCAAGGTACAAAGCTTCTTACTACTTCATTGTATCCTTGAGAGTGTAAGTCTCAGAACTTACATATTAAAATATGTATTACCTTATTATAAATTAAAAAAAAAGAATTTGTCATTTACTAAACAGAGGCTTGACAATTAATTTCATGAACTTGTCACCATGCACTTACGTTGGCAGCACTGTACAAACAACTCCAACTCAGCATTACCTTGCTATATCAGTCTCACAGCTGTGTTTGTGTGGATGTGTGGAAATGTCTTCCTGAGTGGTGGTGTTCATTATAGTTGTTGCTATTTTTGTGTACCATCAAGAGAATGTCAGAACTTCAATAAGAGCAACAAAAAAACATTTAATTTCTTGTTAAACTTGGTAAGAGTAGAAGCAAAATCTGGCAGATGTTAGTCCAAGTTTATGAGGAGAGTTCCATGAAAAAAACGGCAGTGTACAGGAGGATTAAATGTTTTTTCTGAGGGGAGAAAAAGTGTCACTGATGAACAGAGGTCAGAACAGCCAGTAGCAGGCAGAACTGATGAAAACATTGCAAAACTTGACCAAATTGTGCTTCAACGTCATCAGCTGAGTGTGAGAAGCACAGCAGACCAGGTAAACATCAATAGAAAAACCTTAACTTCCTTTTCTTTACTTTCTGTGATGGTCCAGTGACTGATAAAAAATGGCTTCACATTATACCTGTGCTTTAGGTAGTGATTCATATAAGAAAACGGATGAACTAATAAATGAACAAAAAGTGTACATTTATAGGTTGTGAAAATTAATAAGAATCCCTAAAGTGAAAAAAGTAAGTTTTTAGATCAAATATAAGATATATAATCTCAAAAATAATCATCCATCTTGACATATTAATTTGATTTTGAGGACTTAACAAGTAACCAGTTTACTCTACGACAAATAACAGTGAATATTAACTGATGAAACAGAAAAAGAAATATTTCTCAGTCTTATAAAAATCTTCGTCATTTAATTCTCTTTGAACCCCTATAATATAATGGAATTTCTTTACTATTTTAATATATGCACACATACATATCCACCACCATAAAAATTTGACATATTTAAAGTAGATTAATATCAGAGGTATAATGTACAAATATACTTAATGTATCAATAGTTATTTCTGTAACCACTCTGAGTTTATAATACTGTTTTGATAAATAGAAGCCTTGGTTAACTGAGACTTTCCATGACCGGAATTAAATAAACATGTGTAGGCAGACTAAGCATCTGATCATCTGTGTCTTACCTGTCCCCAAACAAAAACAAAAACTAATCCAAAGAGATTTTGATGTAAATGGTAAAGATAAATGGCAGAAGGAAATCCCCGTTAACTGAAAATAATAGTTCCTCATACAGTCACTGACAAAATCCATTAAAAATAGGACTAAAAATTTTATTCTGACTAACAAAAAATACCTAATTTGGATTATATGTTGAAAAGATAAGACAAACATATTTGTAGTGTATATGCTAAAATTTTGCTCTAATTCTTGTAATGGACTTTGGAGTAATTTTGCTGAGAAATTTGTAAGGTGATATTGATGTATTAATAATTCCTGTGTTTTACTTTTAACTTTTGCCATGTGATTTTTGAGAATTAAAAAAAAAAGAAATCCAAACAGTTTACAAATTTTCCTAAGGGCCACTTTTGATTCTTTGATACTTGAATCAATTCTTTATGGAAACAAACATTTTTCCTTTCATCATTCATACTGATTTCCTTATTCAGTTAACTGGGCTAACTTGGTTAGATATTTGCTTAGAAAGATTTTTTGGTTTGCTTGTTTGTTTTGTGGTTGAGGGAAACAGATTCTTGCTCTTTCACCCAGGCTGGAATGCAGTGGCACTACCATAGCTCACTACAACATTGAACTCTTGAGCTCAAATGATCTTCCTGCCTCAGTCTCCTAAGTAACTAGGACTACAGGTGGATACCACCACCACTGGCTAATTTTTTTTTTTTAATATTTTGTAGAGACAGGGTTTCACTATGTTGCCCAGGCTGGACTCAAATTCCTGAGCTCAAGTGATCCTCCAACCTGAGCCTCCCAAATTGCCAGGGTTACAGGTGTGAGCCTCTGCATTCGGCCTAGTTTTGACATGATTCCAGTCATATCAAACACTAATTTTATACAATCTCTTTTTGGAATTATGACATTTGCATTTTATGTCAAGTTGAGTGTTTGACGTTTAGAAAACTAAGTTGTCTATATAGAATTTCTTACAAAGACTTGAATATGATTTGATAAAATACTCATTAAAGATAAGCCACAGAGGGCTTGATTACAATGGCTAAGACTTCCATTACAATGTTAAAGAGCAGTGGAGACACTGGGCAATCTTGCCTGGTTCCTGATCTGAGTGGAAATGATTTCAATTTAGCTCTATTAAATATGACATTGGCTGTGGGTTTGCTGTAGATGGTGTCTATCAGTTTAAGAAATTTCCCTTCTATACCAATTTTCTTAAGTGTTCTGATCATGAAGGGATACTGGATATTATCAAAATCTTTTTCTGCATAATTGAGAGAATCATATGGTTTTTGTTTTTTAATTTGTTTGTGTGCTGAATTATATTTATAGATTTACGTATATTGAACCAACCTTGAGACCCTGGAATAAAACCCACTTGGTCAAAATGTGTTGCTGGATTCTGTTATGTTCTTATTGAATATTTTTGCATCAATATTCATTAGTGACATTGGTCTATAATTTTCTTTTTTTGTTGGATCTTTTTCTGGTTTGGGGATCAAGGTGATGTTTGCCTCATAGAAAGTGTTTGGTAGTGTTCCTTCTTTTTCTATATTTTGGACAAGTTTGAGTAATATAGGTACTAGTTCCTCTTTAAAGGTTTGGTAGAAACCTGACATGAAGCCATCTGGTCCCAGGCTTTTTTTTTTTTAAGGAGATTTGTATAGTTGATCCTGTTTCAGAACTTGATATAGGCCTGTTCAATGTTTCCACTTCATTCTGGTTGAGTCTTGAGAGGTGGTGTGCTTCGGAGTATTGGTCAGTTTTGTTCATATTTTCATATTTCTGAGAATAAAGTTTCTTATAATATTCATTAAGGATTTAATGAATTTCTGAGAAGTCTGTTGTTATTTCGTCTTTACCATTTCTGATCAATGAAATTAGAGATTTTATTCTTTTATTCCTGGTTAGGTTAGCTAAAGGTTTATCTATCTTATTGACCTTTTCAGAAAACCAACTTTTTGATTTATTGATCTTTTGTATAATTCTTTTATTTTCAATTTCATTTAATTCTGCTCTAATTTTGGTAATTTATTTTCTTCTGCTGTGTTTGGGATTGGAATGTTCTTCCTTCTCCAGTTGCTTGAGATGTCCCATTAAGGTGTTAACTTCCTCTCTTTCCATTCTCTTGAGGAAGGCTTGCAGTGCTATAAATTTCCCTCTGAGGACTGCCTTTGCAGTATTCCAGACGTTTGGATAATTTGTGTCTTCGTTGTCATTTTGTTCCAAAAATTTGGTAATTTTCACCTTCATCTTGTCTATGACCCATCTATCATTCAGCATAAGGTTATTTAGCTTCCATGTTTTTGTATGAGTATGCAGATTCCTGTTGGTACTGAGTTCAACTTTTATTCCATGCTGGTTTGAGAAAATGCAAGGAATAATTTCTATTCTTTTAAATTTGCTGAGGTTAGACTTGTGACCTAAGATATGATCGATTTTGGAGAATGTTCTGTGGGCTAATGAGAAGAATGTATTCAGTTTTGTTAGGATGAAATGTTCTATAGATGTCTGTTAAATCCAATTTTTTTTTTTTTTTTTTTTTGAGACAGAGCCTCAAGCTGTCACCCTGGATAGAGTGCCGTGGCATCACAGCTCACAGCAACCTCTAATTCCTGGGCTCAAGTGAGTCTCTTGCCTCTGCCTCCCAAGTAGCTGGAACTACAGGTGCCCGCCACA
>CAUYRH010114019.1:0-26506 GCA_963574655.1 Perodicticus potto | reverse complement strand
CTCAAGCTGTCACCCTGGATAGAGTGCTGTGGCATCACAGCTCACAACAACCTCCAATTCCTGGGCTCAAGCGAGTCTCCTGCCTCCGCCTCCCAAGTAGCTGGGACTACAGGCGCCCGCCACAACGCCCGGCCATTTTTTGGTTGCAGCTGTCATTGTTGTTTGGCGAGCCCGGGCTGGATTTGAACCTGCCAGCTCAGGTGTACGCTTAGCCCGTTGAGCCACAGGCGCCGAGCCCCAAAAGAAGTTTTTAAAGAGACAGAAAACATGGGAGGGTTTTTTTGTTTGTTTGTTTTTGGTATTGTTTTTTTGAGACAGAGTCTCACTCTGTCACCCTGGTGGTAAGTACTGTGGCGTCATCATAGCTCACAGCTACCTCAAACTCCTAGGCTTGGGCAATCTTCTTGCCTCATCCTCCCATGTAGCTGGAACTACAGGCTCCCGCCACGATGCCCAGCTAGTTTTTGCATTTTAGTAGAGATGAGGTCTCCCTCTTGCTCTGGCTGGTCTTAAACTCTGGAGCTCACGGGATCCACCCGCTTTGGCCTCCTAGAGTCCTAGGATCACAGGCATGAGCCACTGCACCCAGCCAGACAGAAAACATTTTTGTCATTTTTTCAGGCCATTTCCTGTTACAGGATAAGGACTCAGTCCTCAACACTGGCCCCCATTTCAGACACCACACTTATGTCTGGGCCTTCCAAACTTCTGACCAACTGGCTTCAAGCTGAGGTTCTCATGACCCTGTCTATGGGCTTGATTAATTTGCTACAGTGGCTCCCAGAACTAAGGAAAACATTTACTTACATCAACTGGTTTATCACAAGGGATATTAGAAAAGATCCAGAAGAGATCTGTAGGGTGAGGTATGACGGAAGGTATGCAGAACTTCGGTGCCCTCCCTGGTTGTCCTACCCTCCCCATACTTCCACCTGTTCAGCCACTGGGAAGCTCTCTGGGACCAGCTGGGTTTTTATGGAGGCTTCATTATACAAGCATGACTGATTAAACCATTGGCGGTTGGTGATCAACTTGACCTTCAGCCCCTCTCTCCCCTTGGAGGCTGGGGTATGGGGCTGAAAGTCCCAATCTTGTAATCAAGCCTTTATCTTTCCAGTGAACAGCCTTACCCAGAAATTCCCTAGCTCCCTAGGGGCTGTCAGCCACCAGTGAACTCATTAGCATACAAATAGATAGCACTCTGGAAATACCAAAGATTTTTAAGAGTTTATATCAGAAAGATATTTCACAATATCATGAAGGCAAACAATAAATCTTTTACTGCCTCTTATTAATATTACATGAAAATCTTGCTCAGAAGAGAAAATAAATGTTGACTTTAATATTAGTGTATAATCAAGACCACAGCTAATTTTTTTTTTCAGACAGAGTCTCACTATGTCGCCCTCAGGAGAGTGCTGTGGCGTCACAGCTCACAGCAACCTCCAACTCCTGGGCTTAGGCGATTCTCTTGCCTCAGCCTCCCGAGTAGCTGGGACTACAGGCGCCCGCCACAATGCCCGGCTATTTTTTGTTGCAGTTTGGCTGGGGTCGGTTCGAACCTGCCACCCTTGGTATATGGGGCCAGCACCATATTTCTGATTAACGTGAGGGTACAAATGATTAGGTTACAATGTTTGCATTTGTTAGGTAAGGTCCCTGTGGTGGTCGTATCCTGCAACCAGGACGTGTACCATATACCCTTACGTTGTGCCCATTAGGTGGGAGCACACTGATTCCCCTTTCTCCTCCCTCTCCCAAACTTGAATTAAATTGGAAGCTTTTTTATTGCCTCTTCAATTTCAGTGCTTGATATTGATCTGTTGAAGAGATCTATTTCTTCCTGGTTAATTTTAGGCAGACGGTGTGATTCCAGGTATTGGCCCATTTCTCCCACAATGTAAAATTTCTGAGCATAGAGTGTTTTGTAGTACTCAGAGATGATCTCTTGTATCTCGTTGGTATCTGGTGTTACTTCCCTTTTGTTGTTTCTGACTGAGGTGACTACAGATCTTACTTTTCTGTTTCTAGTTAATGTGACCAATGGTTTTTCAATTTTGTTTATCTTTTCAAAGACCAACTTTTTGTTTCATTAATTTTCTGAATGAGTCTTTTGTTTTCAATTTAATTTATTTCTGATTTATTTTTGGTTATTTCTTTTCTTCTGCTAGGTTTGGGATAGGATTATGCTTCCTTTTCCATTTCTTTGAGGTGCATCTCTGGGTTGTCAATGTGTTCTCTTTCTGTTTTTTTGGATGTAGGCATCTAATGCAATAAATTTCCCTGTTAGGACTGCTTTCGCAGTTTCCCACAGGTTTTGGTAGCTTGTGTCTTCATTGTTGTTATGTTCTAGGAATTTAATAATTTATTCCTTTACCTCCTCCTTGACCCAACTGTAAATCAGCATAAGGTTGTTTAGTTTCTGTGCCTTTGTGTGGGGATGAAGATTTTTGTTGGAGTTGAATTCCACCTTTTTGCCTTGCGGTTTGAAATGATACATGGTATCATTTCAATTCTTTTAATTTTATTGAGGTTTGATTTGCACCCTAGGATGTGGTCTATTTTGGGATATGATCCATGTCAGAAGTATTAAATTCCCCAGCTGTTATGGGGTTGTAGGATATTGTATTGTTCAGACCAATTAAGGTTCATTTCATAAATCTGGGACATTTAAGTTGAGTGCATATATATTAAATTTGAAGTGTACTCTCGCTGTATTGTTCCCTTGACCAATATGAAATGACCATCTTTGTCTTTCTTAACTTTACTTAGTTCTACTTGTATCTGAAAATAAGATCAAGAACCCTTCTTTCTTCTGATTTCCATTAGCCTGAAATATTGTTTTCCAACCCTTCACCCTAAGTCTTGTTTTTTTTTTTTTCGGTTTTTTTTTGTGTGTTTTAAGACAGAGCCTCAAGCTATTGCCCTGGGTAGAGTGCTGTGGCGTCACAGCTCACAGCAACCTCCTACTCCTGGGCTTAAGCAATTCTCCTGCCTCAGCCTCCCAAGTAGCTGGGACTACAGGTGCCCGCCACAAAGCCTGGCTATTTTTTGGTTGTAGTTGTCATTGTTTGGTGGGCCCGGGCCGGATTCGAACCCTCCAGCTCTGGTGTATGTGGCTGGGGTCTTAGCCACTTGAGCTACAGGCACCGAGCCATTGCTTTTTTTTTTTTTTTACTTTGTCACCCTCGGTAGAGTGCTGTGGCATCATAGCTCACAGCAACCTCCAGCTCTTGGGCTTAGGCGATTCTCTTGCCTCAGCCTCCCAAGTAGCTGGGACTACAGGCACCCGCCACAACACCTGGCTATTTTTTTGTTGCAATTTGGCCAGGGTCAGGTTTGAACCCGCCACCCTTGGTATATGGGGCTGGCGCCCTACTCACTGGGCCACAGGCCCCACCCCTAAGTCTTGTTTTGTCCTTCAAGGTTAGGTTCCTCAAGACAGCATATACACGGCTTGTTCTTTTTTTTTTTTTTTTTTTTTGAGACAGAGCCTCAGGCTGTCACCCTAGATAGAGTGCTGTGGCATCACAGCTCACAGCAACCTCCAATTCCTGGGCTCAAGCGAGTCTCCTGCCTCTGCCTCCCAAGTAGCTGGAACCACAGGCGCCCACCACAACGCCCGGCCATTTTTTGGTTGCAGCCGTCATTGTTGTTTGGCGGGTTGGGGCTGGATTCAAACCCGCCAGCTCAGGTGTACATGGCTAGCGCCTTAGCCAGTTGAGCCACGGGCACAGAGCCAGAAAGTCTGTTTTAAATCATAAACAGAAGAGGTATGGAAAGCACCCCATGGATTATATCACAACCTGCGTGGGTATTAATTTGTTTCTTTTTTGCCTCTCTCATTTTTCTTTTATCCTCTTTCATTCCAAGTATTTTCTTTTTCTTCCCTGGACCTCATTCCATCTATACTTTTAAAGGGGTTAGGTAAATGTAATCATTCAATTATCAATAAACAATTATAGAATATAAATTGCTTAATTACTCATCCTTTTCTGACTGTGTATTTGAGCCTAGCCATGCCTTGACTAACAAATAGTGTAATGCTAGACGTGTGACAGCCTTGTATGGAACAAATGTGAGAAGAGAATCAAGACAAAGGTTAACTGCAGCTATTTACCTCAAGGTCCACTTCTTCACCCATATTTATTCCTTTACTCACTCCAGTGGAAGTGTATTTTTGGTCAGATTATTTAATTCATTCAGTCAGTCAGTTATATGCTAAAACAGGAAGTATGACCAACTCCCATAGGTGTATCTAGACTTGTAAGTATACTCTAGAGATTATCTAATACCACTCTTTTTATTAACAATAAAAATCTCTGGCAGCACCTGTGGCTCAGTGAGTAGGGCACCAGTCCCATATATCGAGGGTGGCAGGTTCGAACTCGGCCCCGGCCGAACTGCAACAACAACAACAAAATAGCCGAGCATTGTGTTGGGCACCTGTAGTCCCAACTACTTGGGTGGCTGAGGCAACAGAATTGCCTGAGTCCAAGAGCTGGAGGTGGCTGTGAGCTGTGACATCACAGCACTCTACCAAGGGTGACAAAGTGAGACTCTGTCTCTAAAGTAAATAAATAAATAAAATAAATAAAAATAAAAACTTCTGTTCTAGAAAAATGTGTGAGAGTAGGACAATCAGGAGGACATCTGCACCTAGACTGACATTTATTTGTATATAGAGAGGTAAAAAATTTATTCACTAATATTAGTAATTTAGCATATAATAATGTATTTTACAAATATTTTATGAAAGCCCTCTATAGGCCAAATGTGATGATAGAGTTGGAGTAATTTCCATGAGCAAACAAACACAACCATCGCTATTTTCTTAGACTACCCCACTCATAAAGTATTTATGTTCTTGTGGAAGATAAAGACAAGTAATAAATCATGGTAATTAGTGTGATGCAACTTTGGTGATCAAGTTTCAGAATGCTAGGGAAGCACAAAGCAGATTTCTAATCTTAATAGAGATTCAGATGGGATGGAGAAGACTCTTTGAAAGCAGTGGCATCTATTCTGGAACTTGAGCAAAGAATAGGAATTAGATAGGGTGAGGATGGAGAACAAAAATGAAGTGTTCCAGAGACAGGAAGAAGCATGTAAAACAGCTAAATATGTGTATAATATGCATATATGCATAATATGTCATTTACGCAATGGACAGAAAACAATTTAGCATAACTGGACATGTTATAAATATTCATCCACTATCAGATGCTTTTGTATAGTTTGATCTGTAAAACTTTTCAGAGATGTAATTTAATCAACAATCATCAGAAACTAATAATTGGAAGCAATACTTGGAAGGTGTTAGTTTTCAGTCTTGTGAAAAATTTTGGCTTTCAAGGTGTCTTTATTCTAACAGAAGGAGACCAACAAGTAAATAAATAGTTTGAATTCTTATGTCTTATACAGAAGACAATGAAAGAAAATACCTAAGATAAACCAGAAGAAGGATCACAAAAGAGAGTGAGAGATAGACCCATAAAAGATAGAAAGGATAAACTAATGTGAAAGAGGCAAAAAAAGGAATATAGGGAGGGAGGAAACACAGTATTTTTAAAGAGAAAGCCAGCCAACACCAATAGGACACATTTTCCTCATGTTAAAACTGAGTTTGTTGAGGCTGCTGTCTCCCTTTTTCTCAATCAAATTTTCTTGATTATATTTGGACAATAATACAAGACAGGTAATTACATTTCTACCAATGAATGATAACACAAGGATGAAAAGCTACATACAGCAAACAATCAAAGAATAAAAGGGGGGATGATCTGATTATTCTGGCAAAATTCTCTTTGTGAGAACTGTGAAGAGAAAAATAGAAAATCAGACCCATGCACATAAAGTCACTAATGTATATTTCAACTACAAGACTCAAGATTGAAGTCTTGGTTGAACAGATGCTCGTATAAAATGTGAAACATGTCCGCATTTCTATTGTGTTAACACATGATGTGACCTTCTTTTAAAGAAAGCTCTCCAAAATTAAAAAAATAAATTATAATGCCTAACCATTATTATAGTTGATATGTTGTAGGTTTTCTTTACTCATATGAGTCATTATCTTCAAATAATTTTGCATCAAATGGTTCATCCATTCATTCATTCATCTTTAGGTGTAGCCATTGGTCAGAAAAAGAGAAGAGATTTCCAACATGTGAAATATGACAAGATGCAGAAAGATGAGTTTTTATAGTAGATTTTAATGAGATGTGCAAAACACATTGCCAAGGTCTTGGTTTCACTTTAAAAGGGTCAAAGGACTTCTCCTCCTACCCTGTCCCTCCCACCCACACTCCTCCTCTCACTTTCTTTGAGAGGGGAAAGTTTACCAGAAATTCTCAATGTACTGGTCCACATATACAGATCGTCAAACCCATGACACAAAGAGATAAGTCCTTGGGATCATAAATACTTTTCAATGGGGAGAGTCTTGTCACAGCAGAAGGAAGGTGGTGAGCGTTCTGACTTATACTCCAAAGTGCTTTCGTACATGCACTTACATCATTAGAAGAATATCTGTGTACTTACATGTGTGTTTGTATGTATGAGTATTCTCATAGCTTACAATGTCATGTGACCTTAAATAGGGCACATGTTGGCTACCTCTTACTTTCCAAAGTTTTCAAAATACATTGTATAATGTTATGAGAAAATGCAACTATTAAATTGTATGTCATAAAACTATGTGCGTTAAATAAATATTTGTTTTCTTATTCTGTGGAAGGAGTTGACTGAGAAAAACCACATTTTTTAACTCATATTTTAACTTTCTATACTGCCATGATGTCTTCTTTTCCTCTTTTTTCCAGACATGCTTCTAATCTTGTTTAGTTCTTTTTCTCCCTAAGGACTGATCTCAGAATAAGTAAATACACCTGTGACTGAAAGAGACAGACTAGCTATCCGGCTCTTGGGGAATTGCAATAGAAACTTACAATCAGGACAGGAGACATTTGAATTTTAAAATTACCTTTTCACCACTTTCCTTCTGTGCTCTGCACTGCCTGGGCTAGAGCCACAGAGGGATTTGCTCCAGACACGAGTTTGTCTCTGTCCCGTCAAGTTGACAGTTAAATAATTCAGACTGTTCACGTTCTCCCAAAGCACATGAACCTCACATTATTATGATTTTCTCTATTTCTATGCCTCTTCCTTTAAGCCGTTACCCACTGTATCCCTTGGTATCATATCAATGTCCAGTGATAGAGGAAAATTTTGTTGTTTTTCTTTTCTTCTCCAGTTTTCGGACATTGTCACTGTTCAGAACAATGAGAAGTGAACAGTGCCAGGAGCTTTTCCATGTAATACGGCAATACTAACTACAGTGAGTTCTAGGAGGTTTGTAGGGAAGTGAGGACCTAGAAAAGGATGCATTATAATTCTTGGAGTCCAGGAATTTCCACTGAATCCCTATAGAAATGATTGAACTTTTCTTCCTTGTCCATACTTTGCTAGTCTCAAGTGATTAAAGGCTGGCAGGGTTAGGGCACAGCTTGAAAGAGCCCTGGCAAAAGATACTTTCTCATAAAATGAACAAAAATCTAAAGGTTGGAGAAAAACGTATTCCTAAATGAGTCACAAAGGATTATATCACTTGAGTAAAAAAGAATTATTTTATTCAAATTACTAAAGTGAAACTTAAGGATCTACTTTTTCAGGCTGTTTGTCTACAGAGACATTTCTGGGATAATTGCCAACACTATATTTCACACAGAGAAGCACAAATCTAACTCAGTTGTCAATGAACAGCCTCCTTCGCCTTTGTTATTAAACAGGCAAAGGCAGGTGAAACTTCATAGTAACTCTCTAGATTAAATGAGATTGCGAGAGAGGCCACGCCGAAAGTGTGGCCTGGAGTGAGGCTACACTGGACTTATTCCGAAAAAAGAATAGCAGTGCTGAGCACATCATCAGGTGGCTGAAACGAGCACTCAAGCACGAACACCTCAGTAAGGCAGATTGGCTGGAAGCAAAGGGATGTCCTCCCACAACACCGAATTCCTCCTGTTTTTAAGTGCTAGCCACCCCATCTACAGAATCAAAAAGTTCCTGTAGAGCTATTATTCTATGCGGGGAGGCAGCTGTCCCATAGGCCACCTCACTGTGCTTTCACAGTGATTAATAAGGATATTCTGCATTCACATGAGGCCTCTCAGTCAAGGCCTCGGAGCACTGTGTGAGCATTAATTAAGCGTCATGGTGGTGACTCAGAAAGCAAGATGCCACAGGTGGGAGAGGGAAGGACGAGATAAGCCACAAGCCAAGGAATGGCTTCTCCTCTAAAGTTTCCAGAAGGAGGACCAGCCAGTCTGGTGAAACTGGTTTTGGACTTCTGACCTCCCATAAGGGCCATACCCAAATATGCAGCCTGAAGCTGCTCCCACTCTGAGGGCATCCACTCTGAGAAGGAGCACCAGCCAGTCTGGTGAAACTGGTTTTGGAATTCTGCCCTCCCATAAGGGCCATACCCAAATATGCAGCCTGAAGCTGTTCCCACTCTGAGGGCATCCACTCTGACCCTAGGTCAAAAAAAGAGAAAAGTCCCTGCAGACTTTTTATCCTCCCACTTTTCTCCATACCCAATCAATTATCAAACTTAGTTCAATCATCTTTAAATAGTCTGCCATACATCTCACTGCTCTTTTATTACCACTATCACATCTGCACTGGAGATCATTCATTCAGGCCCTCCCTTTATTATTAAAAGCATCTCTTTGTGGTCTCTCCAATATCTCTTTTCTGTAAATTTTACAGGAAAGTTACCTCTTTCTATTTTTTCTGTAAATTTTATGGGAAATTATCTCTACCTATAGTTATCTCTAACTATTTAGAATATAAACCTATGCAGTATAGTACAGTAGAACTGCTGTAAGTTGACCACCCAAGGGACTGTAACATACACATGGTCAACATGCAGAGGTGGTCAGCTTAAGGAACCAGGCCTGCTGTACAGGTGGTGCCTGTCTGGTCTATGAAAATTAGGTCACCTTAAGGAGGTGGTCCATGTAGGGAGGTGGTTCTTCCTGCAGGTTCAGAGGTATGTAGTTCTCTAAACGCTTCTCTGCCTTTTCAGCTATTTTAGGGTGTACATTCAGGTGTTATTTCTTGAAGACCTGCTGATTCCAGGCCTGAAGTAGCTGGCAATCTAGAAGATCAGATGTGTTCAAAACAATAAGAGGGAACACAGCACTTTGGAGGTAGTTCTTGCTTTGCTCCGGAAGAACTATGGATTTGTTTCATGACATACATTGACATTTCATCCTTATCATAACCCTAATTCCTCAGCATTCTCTTATCTAGGTATACCATGAGAATATTAATGCTCATGTTTGGGATTACATGAGATAAAATCTTCGCATACTGTCCCACACTAGATGTTCAATAGATAGGGGAACATATACATAGTTTTCAAATCTACTTCCCTTTTTAGAAAGATAAGCAAAATTTCTGGTATTAATGGTTGCCGTTCGGCTGAAGTGTTTTCTTTAGATTTCCAGCCATATTCCACCAATGTGTAACCCAACTTAATTATCTGTGTAATTGACTATGGTCAATTTTGAAATTTATGCGTTTGTAGTGAGCTAAGTTAATTCTGGAATTCCAGATTCTTGTTTGCAGTGCTAAAAAGGAGCCAAGTCCTCCTTTCCAGTTTTTTCTTTCCCTATAAACTACATCCATCCTCATAGTCCCTCATTCTACCTTCTCCTTATCTTATTCCTAAGAAATATACTTGTACTTCCTCTTTCATTTTTTTCTTCTAATTTTTCTTATAGCCACCTTTCCTTATGGCTCCTAAACCCTACTATCAGTTTCACAATAATCTTCTATAAAGTCACAGATCTGGAAAAGAGTCTCAAATTTTTTTTATTAGCCTCTTTTTTAGAGATGCAGAAACTGAAACCCAAAAAAAGACAAACTGCTTTTTTCCCAAAAATAGGTTGTTAGGAGTAGGAGGAGACCTAAAACCTAGGTGTTCTAAATTCAACTCAGTAAATGCTCTTTTCTCCACGCTGTGATGTCCCTGAGTACTTCAGTTTATTTGTTATTGTTTCATCTTTTACCTATTCTTAATCCCTCTGTAAATTCTATCTTTTTTGTTCACTCACAACATTTGAAATATATGAATCTTTTCACACTGCCTGACCTACTTACCTTGGACCTCAGATGGCCATTATTTACCCATGCTAAAATAACTCCAAAGCTCCTTAAAAATACAGACTGATGTCTGAAGTTACTAAGTTTGTTGTTACAAACCACTCAGTCAAAGACATCAGTGTGATACTGACATAAATTAAAAAAAAATTGGTGTATCTTTCCTCAACTTCAAAAATATCTTGAATGCAGCCTACAATATTGTGACATTCCCTGCAGGTTTAGCGACCACAAGATTGATGACACAAAATAAAGAAGAGGGGCTCTTTGGCCCCTTCATTTTCCCAGTTGTTGGCAGTATTTTGACAAATATTTTGTCATTATTGTTTAACAGAGGAATTGGTCCTTGTTTTTTATTTTAATTTTATATATCAAAATTATTACCTTCCCTGAATAATAAAATCAATAAAGTCTCTTCTTGTGTGAAGCCTCCAGACAGTCTTCTCTCAACAAATAATTAAACATTTGAATCAATTTCAGTACTAGCCTATCATTCAGGGCTTTATGAAAGTTTGCAGCTCAACCATCTTTACCTGGATTTCCGTTATTATTTAAAAGAGAAATAGCTTCTAATATGTGTTCTTGTGAAATTGAAACTACCAGCTGTATTTTATCTAAAGAGCAGATATAAGAAAGACTAGTATTGCCCAGGGAAGAGAAACTGATTTAGGCAAATCAAGACCTGGCTTGAACTATAAGCTGAGACCTCATACCAAATTAAGATTGAACTCATTTTTTTTTTTTAACTCAAACACTAGAAGAGCTTTCTGAAAAACAATACTGGAGAAATCTGTTTAAACCAAGGTTCTATAGAAAGCAAGATAAGTTAAGATACGTGCATCTGAGGTGGCAATGCCAACCAATACCCAGCACTCAGAATGTACAGACTTAGACTGGCATCTGGGAAAATTTTGAATTGATAATATTAATATTCAAAAACCAGCTTCTTATTTTAGCCACTCATAACTGTTTACGGCATCTTCTATCTGAAAGCCTAAATGTGCTAACTGATGTACACTATTAAATTTGGGGGTGGGGAGAACTCAATCTTTTCCATCTCAAAACTTCCTCATTACTCTTAAAGACTAAATATGTAGTCCTTACTACATGTACAGTTATGCCTACTCTTTGTTCTCTACTCCAGCAAAATTGGTCTTCTTGCAGACAATGAACCAAGCTGTCACCTTCCTACAACCCACTCTCCTAATCTTTGCATGGGAGCAGAATCTTCTGCTTGGAAGTACTTTCTTTTCTCCCTTCTCCCCAAAATTCCTTCTCTCCAAAGATAAACTTTATCTTGCATATCTTAGTTTGATTGTGGCTTTTTTATGGCACACTCCATACCCAGACTAGTTAAATATTCTCATGGCAACCTGCAATTTTCATTCGCTGCACTCACCACAGTTTATAATTAGGTATATGCATGTGTAATTATTTTATTAATGTCTTCCTCTCACCGGGTTGTAAATTTCATGAGAATGAAGTTTAATGTCTGTTATGCAGAATGTTATCACACAAAAACTATTAGGTAATTCAAAGTATGTGCTAAAAATAGAAGAAATGCATTGTTTATTCTTAGCATTAAAAAAAACCAACTAGAGAATGAAGAAGGAAATGTGATAATTTATTAAATCATGAGATTTCAAAATTTAAAATATTCCTTGCAAATATCAGACAACATGAATCCATTTTACACTCATCTCTGTTTCCCATCAAAAACTCTGTACACAAACCAGCCCTGCTATAGTTCCCAAATTGTGTCAATTATGGTCAAGAATCTGGTGTAGGTCACTAGAGATGCATATTCCAAAATTTTATTTAAAAGTTATTCATTTTGCTTTCCACAGACATATAATTTTTCATTTTCTTTATTTTGGGGGAGGATTTGTACATAAACATAGGAAAGCACAGGAGGAAATGTACAGGAAGAGAAAAGAAAGTATTGCTGTAACAAGTAGCCAGGGTATTGGGAATATTTGTCCTGTAGAATCTTATGGTTAAAATAAACTTTGGGAGTAATCTATTCCACCTAGATTCTTCTCACAGCTCCACTAAATGAAGTGTTAAGGCTGACAGTATTATGTGTTGGAAAGAACATTTGACACATTTTGTCTAAAAGAAACTTGGGCAGTCACTCCAAGACAAGCGTTTTAATTGGCTCCGTAGATATAATAAGAAAAACGACAGTCAAGAAGCTATTAAGAGATGTATGTTCTTTTTTTATTGCAGTATATTTAGAGGGCACCATTTTTTTTGTTACATGAATAAATTGTATAATGGTGAAATCTGAACTTTTAGTGTACTCATCTCCTGACTAGTACATTGTTCTCAATTTTTCATCCCTCCTCCCATCCATCCTTCCCCTTGTGAATTTCCAGTATCCTTTGTGATACCCTGTATGGGTGTCACCCACACACAGCCACAGGATGATGGCCTACAGTTCCATCCAAATTACTACAAAAGAGATAATGTTATTTTTTAATAGCTGTGTAGTATTCCATGGTGTGTGTGCATTACGTATATTCTATGTAATATATAATATATATTATATATGGTGTATAATATATATAATATAGAATGTATATAGAATGCATTCTTTATATTGTACATAATATAATGCATATTATATAATATATTATGCATATAATATATACTATATATCATGTATATATGAAATACATACTATGTATTATGTGTATGATATATATTATCATATATATGACATATACATAATATATATCATATTTCTTTACCATTCATCAGTTAGTTGTCACTTATGTTAATTTAATATCTTTGCAGTTGTGCATTGTGCTGTGATAAACATATGAGTGGAGGTGTTTTTTAGACTTAATAGAATGACTTATTTTTCTTTGGGGACCCAGACCATTCTTTTCTTATAGAATAGAATGACTTATTTTTCTTTGGGGACCCAGTAGTGGGATTTCTGAATCAAATGTTAAATTTACTTTTAGTTCTTTGAGGAATCTCTGTACTGTAGTAGAGGTAGTGCTAATTTATATTCCCACCAACATTGTGTTTTTACTACATCTTCACTGACATCTATTCTGTTTTGACCTTTTAATAATGGGCATTTTGACAGGCCTGAAATGGACAGGACACTTGATTCACTCCATAAGTGTTGCTGAGAAAACTGGATAGTCACATGCAGAAGAATGACAGTGAACTCCTATCTCTCACCATATACAAAAATTAACTAAAGATGGGTTAAAGACTTAACTGTAAGCTATGAAATCATAAAAAATGTAGAAGGCCCTGGCTGGGTTTGAACCCACATGTAGCCCCACTGCATGTGGCTGGCACCCTAACCACCAAGCTATGGGCACTGAGCCAAAGAATTTAAAAGAAAATGTAGGGGAAAGTATTTTTGACATGGGCTTCGGAGGATGATTTATGACTAAGACCTCAAAAAGAAATATAACAAGAGCAAAAATAAATGGCACTTAATTAACTAAAAACTCTGTACTGCAAAAGAAATAATCAACAGTGGAAACAGACAATCTAGAAAAATATTTGCAAACTGTACACCTGACAAAAGACAAATATCCAGAATCTATGAGGAACTCAAACAACTTAGCAAGAATACACACAAATAACCCCATTACAACGTGGGCAAAAGGCATGAAAAGACATTTTTCAGAAGAAGATTTACAAATGGCCAACAAACAAGAAAAAATGTTCAAAGCCACTAATCATCAGGGAAATGAAAATGAGAGGCTTATGTTCTTCTTGTGGATCAGTCACTGTGTTTCTCAAAGGTTCATAGTCTTCAATTGTAAATAAGTATATTAATAAGCCTGGATAATTTTGACTGTCACTTCTAGCCTTAGGTTGCTGAATATCCTTCTCTGTAGAATCTATTATTTACTCATTCATTAATTCAACAAACATTAATATTCACAATTAATGTTCTAGACATCATAATGTTCTAGACATCAAAGGACTTTTGTTCTTTGAACACTAGAAGTAAATCAGTACAAAAAACAAAGTTGCACTTAAGAAATTAAATTTTCGGCAGGAGGCACAGAATGAAGAGAATAAGGGAGAGGGTATAACATGTAAGAAGGTAATGGCTGCCACAAAAATATAATGTAAAAAAGAAAACTGAGGAACACAAGGAGTAGGAAACGTAATTTAAAATATGGTGGTTAAGGTAGGCCAAAGAATAGGTGAGATTTAAACAAACAAATCAAGGAAATAATGCTACATATCTGGGGAAAAAGCATTTCAGGCAAAGAGAATGCATTTAAGGGGTCAAGATATGTATGTGTCTGAATATTTAATGAACCACCAGGAGGTCGTTGATGCTACTGAGAAAAGCTGATATCAGAAAGGGATGAACCCCAAGTGATTGTTAGCCTTGTAGGCCACTGCATTCTTTCTTGAGATGAGTATTGTTGGAATGATTTGAGCAGAGTAGTGTTGTTATATTTATTGCCTTTTAACAGGATTAATTGGATTCTGTTTGTAGAACTGATGTGGAGAGGTGAGATAAACCTAAAAGAGGAAAAGTGGTTAGGAGGCTATGGTGATCATCCAGATAAAAGACAGTAGTGGCTTTGACCGTGGCAATGAAGGGGAGGCGAGGAGAACCAGTCTAATTCTGAGTATACTTTGAATGAAAGACAAAATTAGCTGAAGGATTAGCAGTGGAGGTTGAAAGGAAGAGAAGACTCAAAAATGGCTCCAATATGCTTGATCTGGGAAAATAGGTATAGAATAATCATTACTTGAAATAAAGCTTCTGGAATGGAGTAGCTTTGTAGGCAGAGAAGGAACAGGTTGATTCTTTGTGTTGTGACTATCAGAAAGTTAAGGGAAAAATTGAGTAGGCATTAGTAATCATCAATCTTATATTCAGGAGTAAATGTGTAACTTCGAGAATCATGAAATATAGATGGTATTTAAAGTCATGAGATGAGATTACAGGAGAGAGTGGTTATCGAGAAGAACATCAGTATTAAGCCTGGAAATACACTGATGCTAAATAGTGAGATAAAGGAGAGTCAGCAAAGGAGACTGAGGATTAGTGAGAGCATGTGGATGGAACAGGTGAGCATCTTATTCCACAGGGAAGAACAGTGAGCTGTACCAAAGCTTGCAGGTAGTTCAAGCCATGTCAGACTAACCAGTCTTGCTCAACTCTCAGTCATTTGACTCATCAAATTGGAGGCCAGGGTTAAAGGGGCGTAGTAAGAATAAAAGCCAGCTGTTCTTTAAGGACTTTTGTTCTTAGAATAGATTCTCATAGACTCCAAACTTGCATCCTAGCATTGCTCAATGTGACTTGAAGTCTGTTAGGAAATGAGTAATACCAATGGCTCAAAGGTCACAATCTCAGCTCAGTGATTAAGAAAGCTCTTTAGGAGCCAGAAGCGGATAATCCTTCCAAGAACAGGAGCTCAGTCTCCATGGTGTGATAATCTCACCCAAACTTCAATGGTAAATTTTCCATAAGGCACACTGAGAAATGATTTGTAAAATGGTATGCCTATCTTTTTTGATATATATTTTGAAATGTAATTTTGCCCTTCAATATATATCTGGTTTCTTTCAATAACTCATGCTTCCCCCCATCACATTTACTAAGGTAATTTGTATTTTCAGCCTATATCACAATTTTGAGGGCTTTCATAGCATTAACCTGTATGTTGGTTTCAGTCAGTTTTAATACAGCTCTGGTAACGATAAAGCTTTTTGTAAATTAGAGTTATATTTTTTTCTTCTTTTCTTCACTGAACTGTCCTTTATTCTTAAAATTGTTCCCTGTTCTTAGACTATCCTCTCTCCATCTTATGAAGACACTTTGACTATACAATATCCTTCCTAAGTGACACCTGCCTGCCCTTACCCAGTTGCTACCTTGCGTGCTCAGGTATGTTTCCTTTCTTTTGCTTCCAATGCACATTTCCCACATGTCCATGATTTTTCTAAATTTATTCATATTTTGACTGACATTTTGATCTTTGTCATTAGATTGTAGGCTTCCTAGGGGTTGCCTGATATTTCTTCACACTTGTAATGCTCAATATGATGTAATTTGCACATTAGTTTTCTTTTAGAGATAGATACCTTCATAATAGAATATTGTCCTCACTCGCCAGTGCATGTTTGGTCTCCTTATCAGAAGCTTCTGCGTTAAAAAATCTTTAGTCAGTTTCCTTTTCTTTACCCTGCATCAATTAATAATTAACTTTTACATTCTACCATGCTTCAAATTCGATTGGTCTGAAATTAAAGAGACTTCCTCCTACCATCTGTCTTTTCTTTTCCATCATTCAGTTTCTGTTTGAAAACAGCCTCTTTTCATCACAGGGCCAAGGCTTTTAATTATAATCCTGAAATTAACTGCCTCCACACATTGAATTTTCCTGATCTCCTCTTTTGTAGAGATGGTATTTTCTGTGTATATCAGCTTTGTCTCACTCACCTATATGTATAAGGTCCATTTTATGTCTCCCCTCAGCAACCTGAGCCTTGCTCAGGTAAGGCATTCAACTGTTTATAAAATGAAGTAAAACAGATAGATGGTGTGACACCTAATTGGCATCACCTTTCTCAGCAAAGTTGCTATATTTTTTTCTATTTATTGTTTATTTCAAAGCTGACTTAAGCGGTTCATGTAGTGTCTGGTTCCTGAATCCCATTTGAAGAGAATCGTCAAACTGAATTTAATTGCTGAGAAATTTAATAGAAGTTATAAATTGCATTGACTTAAAGATATAGCTTACAATATATCACAAATGATATAAATATCCTATCTAATCAATTCTATTTTTTAAAATCTTGTGTATTTTTATGAAACAACCAATTTCTAGAGTCTGGAGAACACAGACAATGGCGTAAGCTTTACAAGATGCATTCCTAACAATCCAGTTAAGAATAAGGGCCAAGGGCTTGATAAAGAGACCAGAGGAGAAAGTTTTAATATTAGAAAATTAGACACACTCAGTGGCATCAGAAGACACAGTCTCATCCCACCCAAAGGAAGCTCAAGGAAAATCTCAGTGAGTATCGAGAATAAATAAGACTCGTTTCCAAAGAGTCTTTGGTCCTAAGTGGAGGTGGTCGGTAGGTGTACTAGAAAATGAGTGGAACATCATAGTGAGGAACAAGAGGAATAAAAGAACAAAAATATTCAATTATATTCAAAAATATTCAATATGATAATGAGTCATTATCATTTTAAATACATGTAGAACACTATATGCTTTAGGTCCAACATCTATTTCTGGTTTCTCCGAGGGAGATTTAACCAGCTCTATTTTCCAAAAACAAAATTTGAATCTAGTAAGTCACGATGCTACTAGGTATTAGTATGTGATTCAAATCCAAGTGTCACATTTCAATGTTATAATCACATCATCACCTGGCGAGTTATATAAGCTGGAACTCAGGCACTGAACTACTGCAACTTTAATTAATATAAGGGGGGTATACGACCAACAGAATAGAGCAGAAACTTTGTTACCAAAAGCAAGAAACAGAGCGTTACACCCCAGTAAAACCCACCTCATGTTCAGTCTTTCACATGACTGAATTAATATTTCTGAGCCCTTCTTACCTCAGGGACAGTTGATCCCAGTGGTCTGCATGTGGCTAAGCACGCATCTTTGGGAGTTAAGTCAGTCATCAAAGTAAAGAAAAGGGGTGAAGGCCGTAGGATCCAGGCAAAACAGCACATGAAGTAATTAAGTACATAAACATTATGTCATTTTTATCTTCATCTTATATTTCAAAATGTCCCCTTATAAACAGCCCAATCCTGCAAAGTAGCTGTACTTTGACTGCAAACAAAACATCTAACTGCCTTTTATTCACGACGTTGGGGTTTATTTATTTAAAGATTTACGATCAAAACTCACAACAAAATTAAGGAGCCAGCATATAGAATATTTATATATGGGGGTGGTGGAATTGAGAAGCTGATTACGAGAAGGGGGTGTTTGGATAGCTAGTTCTGTTACATTCTTTCTATTCCTCCTCACTTGCTCATCCCTGAATCCATCTGAGAAAAGGTCACTGGTGATTGATAATTGCTGCCAACTTGTCTCACAGAAATTAGAAAGCTTTTAGCAAATAGACTAGCCAAAAGACTGTGTAGTCAGAGAGAGGATCACGCTGGGTTCATTCTTCCCTTTATAGGATAACTGTGTGCCAGCCAAGTGACTTAAATGTGATTTTTTCCCACTGGTTCACTTTAGAAATACATTCTCCACAGGCCAGTCCCTCAGGTCTTAATGGGCTAGGGGTTCAAGTAGTAACCAGTTTCATAGATTAGTTTATCTGGCTACACTTGAATACATCTTGGGAATCGTGAGAGTGAGGGTGTAAGAGAACCACACTGAGACTTCAGTGCTGATTTTCCAACCCCCTCGTTATGTGACCGTGGATATTTTCATTTCTCTGGTGCTCAGCTAGGCTCACTTTTCAAACAGAAGTGTGCAGAGCACTTATCATGATAGTCTGCCTGCATTTAAAATGTCTGTGCCTTTCCCCTTAGCTCTAAAATCCCACATGCCCCATGGATCACATATGCTCCACACTGAGTTCTTATGTCAAAATGTTCGGGGATAAAGTAAGTTTTGGAGAAGTGGTGCTCAAAACAGCTGAATAGATTTCTGTGTGGATATTTTGGTGTCTCTAATGAGTCACCAAAGACTCAGGAAAATTTGGGTTTGGGTTTTTTCCCAGACTTCTGATATGCTTTCCTCCCTTCTCAGTTCAGAAGACCATGGATGTTCCTTGCTTCCATGGGAGGGCCAGACTCTCTCTCTTGGGTGTTAGGAACGAGGACTTACCCTGTCTTCTTTCTAGAATCCCAAGAACTCTTGGGATCCATGGCGACACCATGGCAGAGAAGCACAATTCAGCCCATTTGCATCTATAGGCAAAGATTTTGGTGAACAGAAAGAAAAGCAGACCCGAGAGGTGGGGCCTACTCAGAGGCATGGAGAGCCCGCTGTGTCTGGAGGACCCCTTCAGGCCTGGTTCTGGACAATTCGGAGACCCAGCCATCCTTTTAGAACTTGGATGCGAGATTCTGTCATACTCACGATCCCCTTGGTAAGAGCTAGTCAAAATTCTTTGTTCTTTCCAGAAACCATTAGTCAGCTTTAGAGAAATGTATTATAATCAATGCATTTCCTCCTTTTCATGAGCTACCAACAGGATTAATGTTCTACAGAATTCACTTTTAGAAGCATAGCCATACATTTTAAGCTTATCTTCATCTGAAATAATTGATGATGACACTACTACTACTTATTAATAATACATATGTAATAACATAATAATAAATAATATATAAATATTAATAATAATAAAATATGCCAAGAGCTCATCATGCCAAGGGCATTGCTTTTCTGCCTTTTTTCCTAAGTAATGATGTTATTAAATTTTTAAAAAGTATGCTTAAATATTAGCAATACATCAGGTGTGGCACTACACCCTTGATAAACATTATTTAAGTTAAACAACAAAATGACTCAGTGAGGTAGATTTCTCTTCCCATTTCGAAATGAGAAGCATGTATTCAGAGCACTTTTATGATTTGTTTGTGGTCTGTCTCTGTTAATCGGCAGTGGTGGGTTTTCAGCTCAGGTCTGCCTGACCACAGGGTTTTTGTCATTTTATTAAGCTGTGTCTCATGAATTTCTCGTGATATGCAATCATATCTTCCTCTCTCCTGTTACTCCTCTCTGCCTTGAGTTCTTTACTACTTCATTTCTCTATATTTCTTTTCCTCCCATTTAATTTCCCCCTCTCTCCTCTTCCTTTGAGTACTCTTTGCCCTCTCCTCTCTCTTCCCTGCATTGCTAAAACTATTTCACACGATGTCCCAGATGCACATAAATGTTTCCTCTGCTTTTCCAAAGTGCATGTTTTTTGGTCTCCCTCTATCCTCACTCAATCCCTTTGTATTCTTGCTACCTCTGCCCAGCCTCTGAGAGTGCCTCTAAAAACCTACATTTGTCCCAACGCTTTCCAAGGAAATGCACGTTTCCCATAATGACCCCATTTAATTTTTATCACCAGCACCACTAAAATAACTGCTCTCAATACATTCATCCAAGGCATTCACCCCCCAGCAACCCCCTTCCTTTGCTTGCTTTGCTTTTTAAACCTGTCAGGGAAAGGTGTTCAGAAATATTTCATTTTGTTGTTACTCAGAGCAGTGATTTTTCCATCCTCACCATTTCAGGGACTGTGAGTCAGTGCTGAGAACTGACTCGTGATTTCCTCAGCTTTGTTCAGGCTGGGAAATGCACAGAGCTTTGTATCTGCCTCTGTTCTCCAACACGTGAAACTCCCCTAGGGGACCTCCCCTGACCCACAGGTACCAACCTGCACCTTAACTCTATCCTAATTTCTCAACTCAGTTGTTTTCAAGATCCCTTGAAATTCTTCCAACTATTGGAGAAAATTACATCATGGAAAGCTTAAATTAAACTCCTACCAACGTGACAAATTATCAGAGCCAGGCTGCTATTGAACTAAATGTCTGTACCTATGAGGTGTCTTCTGTCTGGCTCTACAAAATATCACAAATCTAAAATATTTCCTGGAGAGGTCACTGCTTATAGAGAATATATAAAAGACTCAGAACAGGGGCAGCACCTGTGGCTGAAAGGTGTAGGGCGCGGGCCCCATATGCCGGAGGTGGCGGGTTCAAACCCAGCCCCAGCCAAAAACTGCAAAAAAAAATAAATAAATAAATAAAGGACTCAGAACAGATAGTATTCTGGCCCAGTGATTCTTAGCCTAGACAAATAATTTTTTTTTGGGGGGGGGGGTGTTAAGAAGATCAAGAACAAGAAGAAAGGGAAGATATAAAAGTAGAAAAGGAAATGAATGAGAAGAAGGAGGAAGAGTCATTCATGGGCAAATCAATTTGGAAAATCCTGCATTAAATGAAATTAAACAAATGTCTGTCTTTTATTACTTTTTGCAGAAAAAGAATATTCTTTGACAATATTCTAAGACTATTCTTCAAATTTTACAAACAAACCTATTCAAATCCAAAGCTTTTGGTTTCCATTGATTGTTACATTAAACTACAGTTTTATAAAAGACTTCAGCAAATAGAACACTTATTTATTTATTTATTTGGAGACAGCATGCCCTTCTGTTGCCCGGACTAGAGTGCTGTGGTGTCAGCCTAGCTTAAATCCACCTCAAATTCCTGGGTTCAATTGACCTTCCTGCCTCATCCTCCCAACTAGCTGGGACTACGCATGTCCACCACCATGTCTGTCTAACTTTTGTATGTTTAGTAGAGATGGGGTCTCGTTCTTGCTCAGCCTGGTTTCACATCCTGAGCTCAAGTGATCTACCCACCCCCACCTCCCAGAGTCCTAAGATTACAGGCATGAGTCACCCCAGCTAGAAGCAAATAATACACTTTTTTTTTAAATAATCACTTTTAATCTCTTAAAGAACTATAGAACTATCCATCTTATTCACATTTAATTAATGCATTCATCCATATAGTCACTCATTCATGCATACATATATGTATATAGTCATTCAAAATCTTGACTAGCATTCATTCTTATCCAGGCATGAGATAGTAAGATGAATGAGGTGGGATCTTGGTCTCTTAAGGAATTAACTGTCTAGTTTTTTAAAAATGGACATTTGGGTGAATAAATCATAAAAACAACATAATAAAAGTAATATTATGGGCAAAAAGACTCTGATAGCACACAATAGGGAGAATTAATTCCCCTTCAGATTAAAATTTATTAGCTTCTCATTCATAAAATAAGAATGATATTACCTGCTACTCTGGAGGGTTATTGGGGGACACAATAGACTTTGCCAAAAGAGGCATGAGCAGCCTAATCTGGTGATTTGTATTTGTGACGTTGGCAGCAAGGAGACCATTGAAAGTATCCATGTAGTATTTTATTTCAAAAGAGAAAAATTGAAGGTATGAACAGTGACTCAACTCCAGGTTCCATGAGGATCGCCCAAGAAGAGGAACAACGTGGCAAAGCTATGTGATAAATGGTCTTAGGTATAAATTTGGGAGCAGGGGGGGTGGTAAACCAGCAAGTGTTTATGGTTAATAAACTGCATGGTACATTTTAGGTCTTCCACGGACAAAAGCAAGACACTCTACAAAACAGAGAAAGCCAAAGACCTGATGAATTTTGGTCTAGCACTCCGGCTAGGCTTGCACAACATTAGAAACCCCAGAGCTGCGTTGGTTCACTTTGCTAATTTTGGCATAGTTTGCATTTCTCATTGACTTTTTTTCCTGCTAGTCCCTGGCTGATTTAATCTCAAGACCTCTCTTCTCACCACATACACCTCCTGTAAAGTGACTGCCTTTTTTGAGTCCCAGTCTGTGTCAGCAAAACATGACATTGCCACCTGGTGAAATAAAGTCAGCTGATGAGAGTGCAGCAGGATGCATTCATTCTGAGATTCACAAAGGGTCTGAGCCCAGCTGCACTCCCCACGAGGCAAGGCTCTAACAAGCCGCTTTGTGATGCTCTTGTGGAAATCTCAAGTATGAAGTAAACTATATAAAACCAAATTCTCTTCTCTTGTAAAACTGAATTCTAAAAATCTTCATGTCTCAGGGGGAGACTGGAGTTGAATCAAGCCCCAAAATATCTCTGGCAACATTCATGAGAAAAAGGCAATATGCATTTATTATATTTAATATATTTTAATATAACTTGATACATTCAGTGTTTATTCTGAGGGGTTTTTTGGTATTTATTTTTTCTTTAGTATTTTTTTTATGTGACATGAGAATTGAATAGGAAAGAAGAATGGTAGAGTATCAATGTCTTTATATAGTGATTAAGAAAATGCTATGAGGGCTATCTCTCACAATACGATCAAAATGTTTCTGATTGTATATGAAGCACATTCTGCCCTATGATTGCACCAATGTACACAATTATGATTTAATAAAATTATTGAAAAAAAAAGAAAACCTTGGCATTGGGAGAAGCTGTACCTTTTAAATGTTTGTTCTGAATTTCATTAGTTGAAATTCTCTGCGTGGTTGGTGGCTAACTAAGAGTGCAGGAAATTACTAAACTTGTCCTTGGACTCTGGAGATTAGTGAGAGGTACAGTCAGAGAATAGTAGAGCTCAAAATCTGTTTGAGAGATCACAATAAAATGGATAGGACTGCATAAGTATTTTCTTATTGGCAGAAATGCCTTTTACATATTTTCACTTATTTCAGTGAGGCTAATTTTACACCTAAGGAAATGGAGTATCAGAAATTAATAATATATTTCCAAAGATCATGAGTATAATAATAGTGGAAACCAGGAAGAGCAATCCCTGTCTTTCAAATTTTTTTTTTTTAATTACTTGGTTTCTTTCTACCATACCACATGGCTTCCAAACAATTCATTCATTCAAGAATGACTATATTGGGTTCCTATTACATGTTAGGTTTTAGAAGCACAGCCTTGAAATACACAGATACACTTCTAATGATCTTGGAGTTCTAATCTGGCTTTACAGATATCAAACTTAAAGCTTAGAATAACCAAGTTGTTTTTTATTTAATCACAAAACTAATTTGTGGTATAACTGAGAATAGAACTTTGGTCTTTGATAATAAAGAAGAAAATAAAAACTTTGCCTACAAATCAAAATTGCATAAATGGAATCCTATTCCCACCAACTGCCACTATAATGGAAGAAATGCTTTATCTTCACGTATGATCGATTTCCAATGGGCAGTGGCCTTGAACACTTTTAACTATTTCTTATTTTGAACAGACCCTCTTTTCTGCCAGACTTCTCTTTCTAGGAGATGATCTTTAAAAAAATTTATTTAGTAAGAGGAAATCAATATCAAAAAACACATCCATACTTGAATGAACATTTTCTGGTATAAATCACATCTTATTTATTTTTTATTAACTTGCATGTACAGATGTGGAAAATGTGAGGATGCTTTCCTTTATTTGGATTTATCTAGAGTATAAATTATACTTTAAGAAATACTTTCATGGCAGTTAGTGTTTATGGGGATAAAGGAAATAACACCACATACTTTATTTTACCAACAGACTTATCTTAGTAGAATTGCAGAGGAAACAATAGAAACAGAATTAGAAAGCATTGGAGATTTTTTATGTTATGTTATGTTATGTTATGTTATGTTATGTTATGTTATGTTATGTTATGTTATTTTTGCAGTTTTTGGCCGGGACTGGGTTTGAACCCACAACCTCCATAATATGGGGCCAGTGCCCTACTCCTTTGAGCCATAGGCGCTGTCCGAAAGCTGTTGGAGATTTTAATCATTAGGTGCAGTGGTTCTTACTTTTTGATGACAAAAATACATTTGAAGAATCTGATTAATTGTATTTCAATAATATGTGAGCTTTTTTATTTATAATAAAACAATTCTAATGAAAACAATATGTGTTCATCCCAGGAAAATAAAACATGCAGATAGTTTTACCTACTGGAGGGGTCAATGGCTCTCTGAAAATATACATTTTTTGCAGGCTCCGTGAACATCCCAATAAGAAGTTGATTCCCACAACCGTGGGAAGAAGAGCTCTATTCATTGGGTTCAACACCGTTGTTAGAAGCACCCAGATGTGTGCTGCTCCATCATAGTGTTCTATAAGTTTTTAATGACCACACGGGCATTATATCAGAAGAGACTGGAGGTATTATTTCATCCAATGTTTTCTCACTTATCCTCTACACACAAAAAACTACCTTCCATAATGAAATCTTACATACATAATCAATAAATAGATTGGTAAAAGTAGAACTGTCATGGCTGAAACTGCAGAGGGACTAAGCCCAGAGTCTCTTGCTTATGTCCATTTGCTCCCACTTATAAAACCTGTGTAGAGCCTCTGGGTAATTTCTCATTATGCAGATGAAACAGAGGGAAGACTGAATTAGTCAAGGTCAAACAGCAAGTAAATTGCAGATCTGAGATTTGATTCTTGGCAGCCTTAATCTTGAACAATGACTCTTATTGACAATGTTGTAATCAAGCTTTCTGAAAAGTTTATAACCTTAAATTGAAAACAGTTGGGAAAACTAATGATCTAAACAGACTTCTTCAAAATACAAATGAAGGAACCAATATGTTTGGTGAAGTGACATAAGTAAGATCTCTCAAGTTGTGTGTTTTCTGCTGCTTAGCAAGAGAAAAAAATGAGAATTTAATTCCATTAATTTATATGTATCAAATAGTAATATGTTCCAGGCAATTCTTAATGCCATAAACATAGTGATGGATGTTCACTTTTAAGGGATTTGTGATATAGAAGTAAAGACAGAGAAAAAGATGTGATGGAACATGGTCTGTTATATACATTTATTTACCTTACATCCCAACTCTTAGGCCAATCCTATTGCTTACACTCTCAAAACCTGACCATTTCTCCCTAACACTTCTGCTGCCACCTTGGGTCAAGCTATCATTAACTCTCACCTGGATTCTAAAAGTATGGATTTCTTTATTGTCTTTCTCCACTAGACTAAACTCACTGAGGACAGAGACTTTGATTTATTTACAGATGTATTCTCATTATTATATCCAATGCATGTATAATACTGAGTATATATTTAATGAATAAGTAAATGAATTATCAATAAATAAATGAGTTAAACTAGATATAACGTTTTGTGAGAACTTGCAATTTCATAATGCAAGAATATAAGAAAAAACGCATGTTCCCTAGAGTAAAATTTTCAAAGTTTGATAATGTCTTTTAAAACTTGCTTGTTTTCCTTTAATACAGTTGCTGGCAAAGATTGTGTTAGATGAATATGTTCTTGGGAAAGTCAGACACTGATTCACCATAGCTGGTTGATACGAAATGTTGGACAAATATTCAGAATGGACAACATAAGATTTGCTTATATCTATGTATTCATGGAAATGATAAAAGCTTTGAACTTCTAAAAACCTGGAATGAACTCCTGGCCTTACATCTTAACATCTACCAGATCTGTGAAACTTTTCTGAACTTCCCCACCTCTTATTTGTAAAAGAGGTGAAACCTGGAAGTGGAACACATTATTCTTAGAAGCATCTCAAGAATGGAGAAGCATGAATCCCATGTACTCAAGTTTGATATGAGGACAATTAATGACAATTATTGACACGGTGGGGGTGAGGGAAGGGGAGAGCAGAGAGAGAAAGAATGCGGGAGGGGTGGGGAAAGGAAGAGCAGAGAGAGGGAAGGAGGGAGGGGGCTGGGGTCTTGGGGCCTTGGTGTGTGCCACACCTTTTGGGGGCAAAACATGATTATAAGAGGGACTTTACCCAACAAATGCAACCGGTGTAACATGGTTTCTTGTA
>CAUYRH010114015.1:0-14721 GCA_963574655.1 Perodicticus potto | reverse complement strand
TTGAAGTCTTAGCTCCCAATACCTTAGAAGGTGACAGTCGAAATAGGTCCTTTAAAGAGGTAACAAAGGTGAAATAAGAGCCTGTAAGTGAGTCTTAATTGAAAGTGAATGCTGTCCTTATAAAAAGAGTTTAGAGGACTGTAATGTGTGTATGTACACAAGAACGTCTCTGTTAGGACACCTCAAGAAGGTGGCAATCTGTAAATTAAGGAGAGGCTGCAGAAGAAACCAGTCAACCCCATAGACACCTTGATCTTGAATTTCCAGCTTTCCAAACTGTGAGAAATGAGCTTTTGTTGTTTAGGTCACCCCAGTCCTTCTACATTACTTTGTTAAGGCAGCCAAAGCAAACTAACAAGGAATTCTCAACATTTTTCCAACCTGTGCTGAAAAAATGTCTCCTGTATCTTAGGCACTGTGAGAAACACAAATGTTCTAAGAAACAGTTGTTTTACTCAAATTTATAATATTCAGACTTAATAGGGTCATGATTACTTCTGTAGCTCTTATATTCTCCAATAAGCAAATATATATATACATATATATGTGTATATATATACACACACACTTATAACTTTAATAAACAGAAGAGGAATTTGAGTTTTCTCTTCATGATGGCTAAAATAGATCTTATAGTGTGTGTTTGGACCTCTCAATAACATGTAAATACAGTTTTTCTCTTCTTTCTTTTTTTTTTAAGAGATAATTTCTCACTCTCACTCAGGCTACAGTGCAGCCTTGAAGTCCTGGGCTCAAACCTCCTGCCTCAGTCTCCTAAGTAGCTATGACTACATGGTGTATGCCACTGTGCCTGGCTGATTTAAAGACTTTTTTTTTTTTTTTTTGTAGAGATGGCTTCTTGCTTTGTTGCCGAGGCTGGTTTCAAATTCCTAGGCTCCAGCAAAATCCTCCCGCCTTGACTTCCCAAAGTACTAGGTTTACAAGTGTGAGCCACTAAATATAGTGTAATCCCAGAAAAAACATTAATGGAAAACTATTTTTTCAGCTCAACCGCACTATCACAAGAAAAGCAAAATTAGTGAAACTTACACTGTATATAATTGAAAATGTCCTAGTGATAGCCAAACAGATGTTCATTATTCAGATCTCAATTTGGGATCCGAAAACACATAATTTGGGACCAGAGGACAGCTAACTAGAACTGAGAAGAAAATGAGATCAGACACCAAGGGAGCTGTCCTCCAATCTGTGATGTCTAAGATGTGACCATCCTTACAAAACAGGAGTGGCTCTGGTATTTGTTATTGTTCTAAGGAGTAATTACAGAGAATTTCTCTTTAGTAAGAAGTTTTTAAGACCCCACAACTGCTTTTTTTACTTAAAAAAAACTAGAGCTATTAGTTAAAAGAGGATCTATTAATAAATAAGAGTTTTGTCTGTTCTCTGTGCCTTTGTACAAGCTGAATAATCTGTTCCAATCCACTCATTTACATTACTCATCTCTATTACTGAATAATTGAAAGTCAGCCTCATATTTGGGCACTTACTGCATTGTCTTTTCATACATTCTTAATATTGTGTTGCTAATAAGTTGATAATGTGCCTTCTTGTATTAGAAATAAATAATTAATCAAAGGTGCAAAACTCTGGAAAAATTAGCTGTCAGCCTTGCATTCCTTCCTAAATATTAAGTTCATCACTTTCACCACTTGGGTCCCCGGTTAGGGTTAGCCCATCTTCTCTTGAATATTAAATAAGCATTTAGGGGAAGCTCCTGGAAATGAACATATTAATTTTATCAGAAAGGGACAGAGGTGGATTTACAAACATGTTTAGGGTACTTACTGAGAAATAGTCCCAATACATATTTATTACTTAAAAGTATGTGAGATGTTCTTAGGCTTATGATTTACATTAAACAAGGTTAACTGCAGTCAGTCATCGAATTCTCTAGAACGAGAGCCTGAGATGGGGGTTCAGATTTAAGTGATTCATTGAGGGAATGCTCTCAGAAGTACAGGAAGAGGTGGGATGGGGCAGAGGGAAAAAGCTTAGGAGTATGTAGTCTCACCAGGACACTACCTTCCATCTAGTCCCATGGGAAACCCTGGTACCGCTCTGAGGGAAGGAGGTCAACTTTTGTGGCCCATGTCAGTCAGTTACTGGATGGGGTGATAACCCTGAAGGGTGTGGCTGCTCCAGTGTCCTGTTCTGCTGAGAGGAAGAGATCAAGTCTGCTGAGATGGGGACAGCTGTAAGTTGTAAATAGCAAATGCTCATCACAGATAGCTAATAAGCAAACGGTCCAGGTCAAGGGTAGGGAACACCAAAAGGACCCCCTAGATCAGTGGTTCTCAACCTTCCCAATGCCACAGTGTATTTTCATTGTTAAAAAGGGGTCATGACCCACGGGTTGAGAACCACTGCTTTAAATGACTGTGCTAGATACAATTAGAACTTATTACATTGTTAGAAATAGGAAGTGCCAGCTTGGCGCCTGTGGCTTAACGGGGTAAGGCGCCAACCACGTACACCTGAGCTGGCGGGTTCAAATCCAGCCCGGCACAACGGCTGCAACCAAAAAATGGCTGGACGTTGTGGTGGGTACCTGTAGTCCCAGCAACTTGGGAGGCGGAGGCAAGAGACTCACTTGAGCCCAGGAATTGGAGGTTGCTGTGAGCTGTGATATGACGGCATTCTGCCTAGGGTGACAACTTGAGGCTCTGTCTCAAAAAAAAAGAAAAAATAAAAAAGAAATAGGAAGTGCCACAGAGATCATATAAAATTGCCACTCATTTTTCACATGATGAAAACTGAGGATCAGAAACACAATCCCAGAAGTGCCCAATCTGGCATAATTCAGACTAAAATGTAAATCTTGCTTTCAGGAAATTTATCTTTTATTATATCCTAATTTCTACTTACTTCTAGAAACTTTTCTTCTGATTAGTATAGAGGTAGCAGAATCTTACATCTAATGTCTGCCTTTTCAGAGATATAAAGGACTTCATAACGTATTTTGGAACCAGCTGAGTGTTGTAATAGGAAAGAATTAACTTCTCAAGAAGAGGTAACTTCATAACTTCTTCTTGCAATGAGTTTAAAAATTCAACATCAAAATTTAGATGTGAATAAAAGGAAGGAAGGGAAGGAGGAAGGGAGGAAAGATGGGGAGAGATACAGAGAGATGGGGGGGAGGAAAGGAAGGATACGGGAGAGAGCGAGAGAGAGAGAGAGAGAGAGAGAGAGAGAGAGAGAGAGAGGAAAACTCCCAAACTGGATATAAGAATAAGAAACGAGAGATCAATTTTTTTCTGTCTTAAATGATGAGACCAACTCTCCCAACAACAACCAAAAAATCCCAAACAAACAAAACCTGAGAATAAAGTCCATAAATGAGAGAGTTGAAATAGAAGCACCATCACAATTTTTTTCTGTTCTTTTTTTTTTTTTTCAAGACAGAGTCTCACTTTGTCACCCTTGGTGGAGTGCTGTGGCGTCACAGCTCACAGCAATCTCCAGGCTCTTGGGCTTAGGCAATTCTCTCGCCTCAGCCTTCCTAGTAGCTGGGACTACAGGTGCCGGCCACAACACCCGGCTATTTTGTTGTTGTTGTTGCAGTTTGGCCAGGGCTGGGTTCGAACCCACCACCCTCAGTATATGGGGCCAGCACCCTTCTCACTGAACCACAGGCACCACCCCACAATTTTTTTCTTTTTTAACAGCACTAGGTACTTTGACCACATTTTATGAGGCAGCATCTTGAAAGAAACTGAGAGTCAGGATAATATTTTCAAGTCTTTAGAATTGACATAGATAAAACCAGAAATTTCCCTTTTCTCTTCAATGTCCTGACTTTATAGGTGATTTTATGTTGTCCTTAGGGAATCTATAATTATACCAAATAGCCAAAATGAGGGAGAAGTCTTGAATTCTGTTTTTGTGCTTGTATCAGGGGAATCTTAACAAAGAGTTGAGGGCAGTGCCTGTGGCTCAGTGGGTAGGGTGCCGGCCCCACATACCGAGGGTGGCAGGTTCAAACCCAGCCCTGGCCAAACTGCAACAAAAAAAATAGCCGGGCGTTGTGGCGGGCACCTGTGGTCCCAGCTACTCAGGAGGCGGAGGCAAGAAAATCGCCTAAGCCCAGGAGTTGGAAGTTGCTGTGAGCTGTGTGATGCCACGGTACTGTACCGAGGGCGATAAAGTGAGACTCTGTCTCTACGAACAAACAAAAACATAGAGTTCAGAGGGTCTTTGAACTTGAATGGGTAAAAAAATGACATCTTTATTATCAGTAACATTTAACTAAATTAAAAAAAAAAGTCCTTCGGGTATGAATGTTGGCAAGAATATTATTAGTCCCTATGGCGTTGCCACAAATAGAAACTATAGCCACTTTAGTGTCATAGTGAAGTTGTTGCAGATATCTCAGTATACCATTTATCCTCATGGCTCCCCTCCCAATTCTGTAGTATACATATTAGACCTCAGCCTCCCTGTCTACAGATCCTCACGTGCTAGGGCTGAACAAGTAGAGTATGACGCTGGGCCTCCTACGGTAAAACTGTATAACCTCCCTATAGAAATATAACTCATATTTGGAGAATTTTAGTTATTTGCAAGGGACTCAAATGTTTGTGTCCTCCTAAAATTTATATGTGGAAATTCAAACCCCCATTGCTATGGTAGTAGGAGGTGGGGACTTTGGGAGGTAGGTTATGAAGATGGAGCCCTTATAAAAATACATGGAAGAGCTCTCTTCGTTTTTCTCTGCTTTCCACCATGTGAAGATACATGAAGGCATTTATGGTCTGGAACCCAGATTGAGGACCCTCACCAGAACTTGACCATGTTCTGTACATGACACTCTGATTCTGGATTCCCAGCCTCCAGAACTATGAGAAATACTTTTCTGTTGTTAAAGTCCCTCAGTCTGTGGTAATCTGTTATAGTGACTTAGTACTGTTTAATTAAGATAGTATTTTGTGAGAAAACCTGTCCATTTCTTGTTAATTAAGCTTTATTACATTTATAGTAATATATTTTTGAGAATCTGGATTACCAAAATTTGTAACCAAAAAACTCCCAATCTAGACATCAACTAAACATCTTACATAACATGTGCATTACCTTGTCAGAGAAAGCTTATTGTTCTTATTCATGCTAAGCCCCAATAGCCTGCATACTGATAAATGTTATAACAATAAAATTTAAATTTGACTTGACAATATCTATTATTTAACATATTTTAATAGCTCATATATCTTACAAAAATATTTTCTAACTTTTTTAATATAATTGATTTTCTTTGTAATCCTACATTTTTTTTATATTTTTCAAAACTTACTTTTAATAGGACTTCATAGGCTTTATCAGAAACACTGGTTCGATGTAAATTACTTGTTTTTTATGTATTTTACATAAATGATTGGCCTTTACATTCGTGTTCTCACTGATATGAATCTATTATTTCCTTGACTCAATTTTTTAAATACCTTTAACAGAATATATTGTATACATCATAAAATTTACCCACCTCACATGTCAATTCAATAACTTTTATAACCACCTTATCAAGTGGTATAATCATCACCCTAGGTCATTTTTGGAATACATCTTCCAAGTAAGATCCCTACAGTCTTTTGTTCATTATTAAGTGTATTTAAATTGTATCCCACCTCCCATCCAACTGACTATACTGTTTTTAATGCCATAAAAATTAATCCATAATAAAAATCCTATAACTATGCTAACACTTAAACGTCATGGCATAATGTTTCAGAAATAAATTCAATTAAAAAATACTCACTCTAGGTTAATGGGTACAAATATATAGTTAGAAGAATAAATTCTAATGTTCAATAGCATAGTAGAGTGACTACAGTAAAAAACAGTATGTTATATATTTCAAAATTGCTAGAAAAGGAATATTTGAATATTCCCACCATAAAAGAAATAAAAAATGTTTAAGGTGATAAACATCCTAAATACCTGGATTTGATCATTACAAATTCTATGCATGTATTAAAATGTCACATGTATCCATAAATATGTATAAATATTATGTATCGATAAAATATTAAACTCATTCTAATTGATCTAGGCAAGTTTCATCAATGGATACTAAAACTAGGACATAAGTAAATGTTTCAGGAGTAATAGGATAGTTAGACAATCTCAAAATACCTTTCTGCAAGGAATTTATTAATTACAGTGGGTGGAACATGACAGGTATCAACTTAGCCAAATGATCAACGTTAGCATCACCAATAATGTGGCAAATCAACAGCAAATGCCTCCTAACATAGTGCCCTGGGAAGAACACAGCATCAGTTCTCTGGTCTTCCAGAAGCACCTGACTTGAATCTACTCAGAAGACAACATCACACACACCCCAAGTTGAGGAATACTCCACAAAAGAATTGTCCTATACTCTTAGAAAATGTCAGCTTCACAAAACACAAAGAAAACCTCAGGATTTCCACAATACAGGAAAGTAAAGAGATTTGACAACTAATATAAGGCATGATTCAAAATTTCTTTTACTATGTTTGCCATTGTTGGGACAATTAGTGATATCTGAGTAAGAGCTTTGTACTAAGTAATAGCATTGAATCAGAGTTAATTTCCTAATTTTGATAATTATTTGGTAGTTGTATAAGAAAATGGCAGGCGGCTCCTGTGGCTCAGTGAGTAGGGCGGCGGCCCCATATACCAAGGGTGGCGGGTTCAAACCTGGCCCCGGCCAAACTGCAACAAAAAAAATAGGCGGGCATTGTGGCGGGCACCTGTGGTCCCAGCTACTCAGGAGGCTGAGGCAAGAGAATCACCGAAGCTCAAGAGTTGGAGGTTGCTGTGAGCTGTGTGACTCCACGGCACTGGCACTCCACTGAGGGCGATAAAATGAGACTCTGTCTCTAAAAAAAAACAAGAAAAGAAAAAAAAATGTCCTTGGTTTTAGGAAGTACACACTAAGTGTACAGTAGGAAAAGGCATGGTATTTGCAGCTTATTCTTTTTTAAAAAAAATATATCTTTCTATGTATATTTGAGATTTATGACATGATGTTATGGGATACATATGACAGTAAAATGGTTACTATGGTGAAGCTAATTAATATATCTATCATCTCACACAGTTACTTTGCTGTGATAAGAGAAGCTGAAATTTACTTATGTAACAAATTCATAATACAACACAATTCTATTAACTTTAGTCCTAATGTTGTACATAGACTGACTCATCCTAAATATCTACTATTTTGTGTATTTTGATCTACAGCTTTCCACTTTCTCACCCTTCTTACTCATGCTAACCTCTTTTTCATTCTGTATCTCTGTGTATTTGAGATTTTTTTTTTTCTTCACTTTTTGGCTGGGGCCAGGTTTGAACCTGCCACCCCTGGTATACGGGGCCGACGCCCTACTCCTTTGAGCCACAGGCACCACCCCCCCCTTTTTTTTTTTTTGAGACAGAATCTCACTATTTCACCCTCCATGGAATGCCAGCAACCTCAAACTGTTAGGCTCAAGCAATTCTCTTGCCTCAGCCTCCCAAGTGGCTTGGGACTATAGGCGCTGCCACAGTGTCCGGCTATTTTTGGTTGTAGTTGTCATTGTTGTTTGGCAGGCCCGGGCTGGGTTCAAACCTGCCAGCCCTGCTGTATGTGGCCGGTGCCCTAACCACTGAGCTGTCGGCGCCAAGCCATGAGATCTTTTTTTTTTTGTTCCATATATAAATGAAATCGTGAAATATTTTTCTTTCTGTGGCTGGCTTATTTCACTTACCATAAGGTCCTCCAGGTTCTTCCATATGGTGGCAGATGGCAGGATCTGCTTTTTTAAAAAGCTAAATGATATTTCATTGTATATATATGCCACATTTTCTTTATCCACTTGTCTGTTGATAGACACTTAGATTGTCTTCACATCTTGGCTAATGTGAATAATGGTGCAATGAACATGAGGGTAGATATCTGTACAAGGTTGTGATTTCATCTCCTTTGGGTCTATACCAAGAGGAAAAATTGCTCGGGCATATGTAATATGGTAGTTCTATCTTTTAATTTATTTTGGAATATTCATATTATTTTTTTGTGTGTGATGGCTATCCCAATTTACCTTCTGACAAACAGTTTACTAGGTATCCCTTTTCTCCATACCCTCATCAACATTTTTTATTTCTTGTCTTTTTGGTAATAGCCATCCTTAGAAATGACAGGTGGTAATTCATAGTGGTTTTAAGTAGCATTCCTCTTACTATTAATGATGTTGAACACCTTTTAATGTACCTGTTGGCCATTTTTATTTCTTCTTTGGAGAAATATCTTTCTACAACTTACTTTTAAAAGTTCCAAGTGTGTGTATGTATGTGTGGTGTGTGGAGGAGAGAAAACAAGAGAGAAGATAATGAAATGCAAGTAAACATTTGGGGGATCTTGGTCGAGGTTATTCTGGAATTCTTTGAACAGTTCTTGAAACTTTTCTATAAGTACAAAATTATGTTAAAAGGAAAACAAAAGGCACTTAGTCATAAGTGAACTAACTCACTGTCATACTGAACAGTGAAAGATCTGAAGTTCTGATATCTTACTTTATAGTCTGCTATTCATCTATTTTTAGCTACTGGTAAATTTTCTCCACAGATTTTTTTTTTTTTTTTTTGCTATACCCTTTTTGCTTTGGCATTTGAATATTTATGCTGTCCTTTTTTATTATTTCCTTAGGGCAGATGATGCTGAGTTGCAAACATATGGCCATTTTCATTTTCTGCTAATCACATAAAAAATGCTAAAAAAGACCAACCATTGTGATAAACTAAAATAAAGTATAGAAGTGTGGAAGAGAATGAGTCATATATTTTGGAAGTCAGCAGCTTTGGTTGGCCGCTGATTCAATTCATGACCTTGGAAAAAAACATGTCATTGTTTTGTGCCCTATTCTCGTCATAATCTTTTCCCCAGAGTTTACATTACAAAGTGTTGAAAGGATTAATTTATGATTAAATTTATGATTATGCATCTCTTTGAGTCTCCATGACTTAGGTATTAAAAAAGTTGCCACAAATAAATATCCCTATAAATAGTATGTTTATGCAAATCCTTTCCTTGATATTTTGGTTGTTGTTTTAGAACTGTGAGTTCTTTACATAAAGCTCAAAGTATTACCAGCATTGGCTTGTGCTATACTTTCTCCCTGTGAATGTTGCTTTATTGAATATTATTAAAGACAACAGAAAACCATGCAAGGGTTTACTAAATCTCCAGTACTTTTCCCATTTTGCCTTTTCATTTCTAGACTGGAAGTACATAAGTTATTATCATTTTTTTCAAAGTTTTTATCCTCCTCACTATTTTTGTCTGCCTGGCATCTATTCACCCTTTTTCTAGCATCAGCATGCTGAGTTTCCTTTAGGAAACGTGACTCCCCTGACTCAGCACGTGTGATTTAGTTAGCACTGACTCAATTGATTGGGTCCATGAAGCAAATCTGGCCAATCAGAGCAGCATATGTCCTATGTACAGTATTTGACTCAGGAATGACATGCGATACCAAGGACCATAAGTCCTTCTCATGACTCATACCAAAATTACTAAGAAATAGGTAATCTCTTTCTACTGGGATTGGTAAACTATGGAAATGGAAGCCTGGGTCTTTCTAGAAGCTGTCCTACTACCATAA
Organism: Perodicticus potto; assembly: GCA_963574655.1. Taxonomy (NCBI): domain Eukaryota; kingdom Metazoa; phylum Chordata; class Mammalia; order Primates; family Lorisidae; genus Perodicticus; species Perodicticus potto. Next base: position 5,080 of record CAUYRH010114015.1, on the reverse strand, counting down.
GAGACAGTATGTCTAAGCCTATTTCCAACCCAGAATAAAGCAGAGTTGAGAGATAAAAGGAAGCAATTTCCTAATGAGTATTTAAGTGCCTAGGCTGGGTATGCCTTATAGAGATACCTGGAGTTTATTAATGCAAGTCAATATATTTCCTTTCCTTTTCTCTTGTTTTTTCCCTCCTCCTCCTCCTCCTCGTTTGTTGAGAGAGCTCCAACTAAATGATTTGGTGCATATGGCAGACACTGCTGGTTGTTTAGTCACTATCCATTCCCTCTTTATCCTTAGTGATACAATCTCAATTTTATTCAAGGTGTCAACTGTCCTAGCTTTAAACATGCACTTCCCAGCCTCTTTCATAGATAGGTACTACCCGTAACTAGGCATAGGCCAAAGAGATATAAGCAGAAATTATAGGATAGTACTATTTAGAAACCTGTTACTAACAGTAAGCTTGGATCAGTCAGTTGCTCACCTTCTGCTTGTTCATGTCTGGAACAGACACATGATGGTTGCAATTCCGTGGCCACCTTATGACCTTTAAAATGAAAACTGTGCACCAAGAAAGACATGGCAGACAGATACAAAGGCCTGGATTCCTATTATCTTTGTGGAACTCCATACTGGTGTGGATCACCCACTTGTGAACATCTTTTATATAAAATGATAAACTATTACCTGCCTAAGCCATTGTAGTTAGGTCTCTATTTCTAATAGCTGGCAAAACTTTTATTTACTTATTTTTTTAAGACAGAGTCTCACTTTGTCACCCTCGAGAGAGTGTTGTGGCGTCACAGCTCATAGCAACCTCTAGCTCCTGGGCTTAGGCGATTCTCTTGCCTCAGCTTCCCGAGTAGCTGGGACTACAGATGCCTGCCACAATACCCAGCTATTTTTTTGTTGCAGTTTGGCCGGGTTTGAACCCACCACCCTCAGCATATAGGTCCAGCACCCTACTCACTGAGCCAAACAGGAGCCACCCAAAAAACTTTTGGTTGATATAATACATCTCTGCAATCAAATATTAATAGTACTTCATAAAATGCTTGAATTTATTTTGTGTGGATAAAATATGAGAAGAAATGGGACAATAATACTTTTGCTTAAAGCTATAGGTAGTTTTCTTCATTTTTGCTTCATTTATGAATCTTATTTTAAAAGCAATCAATGATGCTGGACATTAGTATCTCAACTTCTTTTCTCATCCTCCCTAATAATGATGACATTTTAGGGTGTGTCAAATGTGGCAGTTCAGAGACACAAAGCTTTGTCAATATAAGCTTTCTTTTTATTTTTGTTACTATTGTCTCATTTAAAGCCATCATCATTCTGTCTGTTACTTGATAATTCCTATGTTCAATCTTTGCTCACTAAACCCACTTCTCCACATTGACATCAGAATAACCTTTCAACATATACTCATAAAAAAAAAAAAAAAGGCTTAGAAAACAACTTCCTAAAGAACCAAAATTAGGCAGAAGCTTGAGAGAAGTCAACACTTGAAGGGAAGAAGTGGCAACAGATGAGGAACAGCACTAGACAGAAATGAGTTATCAAGTCATGAAGAGACATGGAGAAAACTTTTTTTTTTTGCAAGTTTGGCCGGGGCCGGGCTTGAACCCGCCACACCCCCTATACCCCGTATAAGGGGCCAGTGTCCTACTCCTTGAGCCACAGACACTGCCCAACATAGAGAAAACTTAAATGCACATTACTAAATGGGAGAAACCAATCTGAAAAGGCAACATACCGTATAATTCCAACTATATGGCATTGTGAAGAAGGCAAAATTGTGGAGACAGTAAAAAGATTAGTGGTGGCCAAAAGTTGAGAGGAGGGAGAGATGAATAAGTACAAAGGATTTTTTGAGCAATGAAACCATTTTGTACAATATTACTTAGTGAACTGAGACCCCCATCTCTTTAAAAAAAGAAAAAAAAAAGTATCTGGGCATGGTATATACCTGTAATCCTAGCTACTCAGAAGGCTGAGCCAGGAGTAACACTTGAGCCTAGGAGTGGGAGGCTATAGTGAACTGTGATCATATCACTGTGCTCCAATCTGGGTGACAGAATGAAAACCTGTCTCAAAAAAAAAAGTATGTTAATTTAAAAAATCTGTAGTCTTTGAAGAAATAGGATAGAATCCAAAGTCTCTACAATGTGATTTTTACAGTATCTAACATATGTAGAAAATTACTACATATGGCCTATCCATACTTGAAGGAAAAGACAATCAATGAAGACCAAACTTGTCATGAGTCAGACAATGGGATTATCAGAGGATTTTAAAGCAGCTGTTATATTGTGCTGGAGAACATAAAAGAAAATATGCTCATAATTATTGAAACAAAAGGAAATATTAGCAAGGAAACAAACTATAAAAAACATGGAAATTCTAGAAGTAAAAAATAATATCTGAAATTTAAAAAATGAGTGTGAGCTTAATGGCAGTTTAGAGATAATGAAAGCCTCATTGAACATGAAGATGAAGTTAAAGTCATAGTCTCTGTGAAACAGAGAAAAAAGGTTGAAATAATAGTCAACAAAACCTCAGGGTCTTGTGAGACTGCTGCAAAAAAATCTAATTCTCTAGAAAGAAAAGAGTGTGGGAATGAGACTGAAAAAGAATTTGACTTAATAATTTGTTTTAAAAAACATAAATTTACAGGATCAAGAACTTCACACAACCCCCAATAAAAAAAATAAAGGAAATCATATCATAATCAAATTGGTGCAACTTAAAGATAAAGAGAAAATCTTGAAAGTAGCAAGACTAAAATGACATATCACACAGAAGACAATAATGATATACATGAATGACTTCCAACTATTCTTCAAAAATAGTGGAGGACAAAAGGCAGTGTCAGAACATTTTTAAAAGGGCTAGAAGAAAAGTATTGTCAAACTACAAAATTGTATCCCAATGAAAATATCCTTCAAAAATGAGAATTATACAAAGATATATTTTCAAATGAATAAAAACTAAAAAAATAAAAATGTATGTCTATAAACAGATCCGTAAAAGAATGTTTATAGCAGTTTTATTCTTAAAATAGCCAAGTATCAACAGAAGCATGGGTAAAGTTGGTATATTCATACAATGGGATACTATTTAGAAATAAAAATCAATGCAATAGTTATATATACAACAATATCGATAAGTCTCTGAAACAAAACTGAGTGAAAGAAAGCTTATGCAAAAGAGTACATACTATGTGATTCTATTCATGCAAAGTTCTAAGACAGTGATTTTCTCTAGGGAAGGGCTGTGAATCCATAGTATAGGGGCAATAAGACAACTCCTATGGTGATTGTATTTTTCTACATTTTCTTTGATGTTTGGGTTATCCAGGTTAATTATTTGCCCAACCTCATAGACTAGTACACCAAAGTTTGTGTATGACATTTTATATAAATTGTATGAAGACAGACTATAGGCCACGCACAGTGGCACATGTCTGTAATCCCAACACTCTGGGAGGCTAAGGCAGGCAGACTGCTTGAGGTTAGGAGTTCAAGACCAGAAAGGAATATTGAACTCATTAACAGCAACAACAAAAACAGAATGATAAAACTTCTACACGTCATATAGGCTTATTATTAACTCTCTTGCCACACTTTTTAAATTTTTTTTATGACAGGATCTCACTCTATTGCTCAGATTGAAGTGTATTCACATGATTACCGCTCACTGCAGCCTCAAATTCCTGAGCTAGAGGCATCTACATGCCTCAGCCTCCCTGGTAGCTGGAACTACAGCATGTGCCACCACACCCAGCTAATATTTTTTACTTTGTGTAGAGATGGAGTCTCACTAGCTTGCTCAGGTTGTTGTACATTCTTGGCCTCGAGTAATACTCCTGCCTCAGTCTGCCAAAGTGCTGGGATTATAGGCATAAGCCACTATACCTGGCCTCTGTAGCATTTATTAAGTGTATTGTGCCTACCTAAACATTTCACTAGGAAGAAAGGTATTTTATCCACAGTAAAATGGATATTGGGGGGCAGCGCCTGTGGCTCAGTGAGTAGGGTGTCGGCCCCTTATACTGAGGGTGGCGGGTTCAAACCCGGCCCCTACCAAACTGCAACAAAAAATAGCTGGGCATTGTGGCAGGCGCCTGTAGTCCCAGCTACTCATGAGGTTGAGGCAAGAGAATCGTTTAAGCCCAGGAGTTGGAGGTTGTTTTGAGCTATGTGACGCCACGGCACTCTACCAAGGGTGATAAAGTGAGATTCTGTCTCTACAAAAAAATAAATAAAAATAAATAAAAAATAAAATGGGGATATTGGATATGATAAATTACATTTGTGTCACAGTGAGTAGATAGATTTTTAATTACTGATGCAATCTTTTAACTGGTTCTAATTCTATTCAGAATTCCTGTTTTTTTCCTTGCTCATTATTTTTTCTAGAAAATTACTCTTTTAATTAAAATTTTCAAATGTCTTGGCATGAAGTTGTACTTAGAATTCTTTTTATACTGTTTTCAATATCTATTGCATTTGTAGTAAGATAATTTTAAAGCTAGGAGTTGATCATGGTTGGCTTATGTCCCTTCTGTTTGAATTCCCATTGTGTCCTAATTCTAAAGTGTTGGAAGTATCCAGGCCAGAGATATCACCAATTTATTTTAATTTTAGTTTAATTTTTCAGACTGTACTTAACAATATGTGTATCTAGATAGTGTTAATGAAGACTAAAGACCCACATAAAGGCATGAGATTTCTGTTTCTGAGACGCTTCCTCCTTCCTACCATGGCTGCCAGTGCCTCAGCTCATGCCTTTATGACTCTAATTTGAATTATCCTTCTTACTTCTGGCTCGGCGCCTGTGGCTCAGCGGGCTAAAGCACCAGCCACGTACACTTGAGCTGGCAGGTTCAAATCCAGCCAGGGCCCGCCAAAACAACAAGGACGGCTGCAACCAAAAAAAAAAAAAAAATTTTCATTTTGTTACCTAATTCATTCCCCTGGCTAGTATTGTGTTGAATGGAAATGATAAGTGTGAGCATGCTTGTTTTGTTTCTCATCTTAGGGAGTAAGCATTCAGTCTTTTTGCCTTTAAGTATAATATTCTATTTGTG